>CAUYLG010012514.1:0-55193 GCA_963573385.1 Cacajao melanocephalus | reverse complement strand
ATCCTCTCCAGCATCTGTTGTCTCCAGTTTTCTTAATGATCACCATTCTAACTGGCGTGAGATGGTATCTCAATGTGGTTTTGATTTGCATTTCTCTAATGACCAGTGATGATGAGCATTGTTTCATATGTTTGTTGGCTGTATAAATGTCTTCTTTTGAAAAATGTCTGTTCATATCCTTCACCCACTTTTTAATGGAGTTGTTTGTTTTTTTCTTGTAAATTTGTTTAAGTTCTTTATAGATTCTGGATGTTAGCCCTTTGTCAGATGGGTAGATTGCAAAATTTTTTTCCCATTCTGTTGGTTTCTAGTTCACTCTATTGATAGTTTCTTTTGTTGTGCAGAAGCTCTTAAGTTTAATTGGATCCCATTTGTCTATGTTGGCTTTTGTTACCATTGCTTATAGTGATTTAGTCATGAAGTCCTTGCCTATGCCTATGTCCTGAATGGTATTGCCTATGTTTTCTTCTAGGATTTTTATGGTGTTAGGTTTTATGTTTAAATGATCAACAAAATAGATAGACCGCTAGCCAGACTAATAGAAAAGAGAGACGAATCAAATAGATACAATAAAAAATGATAAGGGGATATCAACACTGATTTCACAGAAATACAAGCTACCATCAGAGATTACTACAAACACTTCTATGCACATAAATCAGTAAATCTAGAAGAAATGGACACATTCCTGGACACTTCTACCCTCCCAAGACTAAATCAGGAAGAAGTTGAATCCCTGAATAGACCATTAACAAGGTCTGAAGTTGAGGCAGCAATTAATAGCCTACCAACCAAAAAAAGTTCAGGTCCAGACAGGTTCACAGCCAAATTCTACCAGAGATACAAAGATGAGCTGGTACCATTCCTTCTGAAACTATTCCAAACAATACGAAAAGAGAGAATCTTCCCTAACTCATTTTTGAGACCAACATCATTCTGATACCAAAACCTGGCTGAAACACAACTAAAAAAGAAAATTTCAGGCCAATATCCATGATGAACATAGATGTGAAAATTCTTAGTAAAATACTGGCAAACTGAATCCAACAGCACATCAAGAAGCTTATCCCTCATGATCAAGTCTACTTCATCCCTGGGATGCAAGGCTGGTTTTACATATGCAAATCTGTACATGTAATCCATCACATAAACAGAACCAAAAACAAAAACCACACAATTGTCTCAATAGATGCAGAGAAGGCCTTCAACAAAATTCAACGACCTTTATGCTAAAAACTCTCAATAAACTAGGTAGCAATGGAATGTATCTCAAAATAATAAAGGCTATTTATGACAAACCCACGGCCAATATCATACTGAATGGGCAAAAACTGGAAGTATTTGAAAACTTTTGAAACCTGTGAAAACTGGCACAAGAGAAGGGTGCCTTCTCTTACCACTCCTATTCAACATAGTATTTGAAGTTCTGGCCAGAGCAATCAGGCAAGAAAAGACATAAAGTGTATTCAGTTAGGAAAAGAGGAAGTCAAATTATCTCTATTTGCAGACAACATGATTGTATATTTAGAGGACCCCATCGTCTCAGCACAAAATTTCCTTACGCTGATAAGCAACTTCAGCAAAGTCTCAGGATACAAAATCATTGTGCAAAAATCACAAGCATTCCTATACACCAGTAACAGACAAACAGAGCCAAATCATGAGCTAACTCCCACTCACAATTGCTGCAAAGAGAATACGATAGCTAGGATTATATCTAACAAGGGACGTGAAGGACCTCTTCAAGGAGAACTACAAACCACTGCTCAAGGAAAAAAGAGAGGACACAAACAAATGGAAAAACATTCCATGCTCATGGTTAGGAAGAATCAATATAATGAAAATGGCCATACTGCCCAAAGTAATTTATAGATTCAATGCTATCCCTATCAAGCGACCATTGATCTTCTTCACAGAACTGGAAAAACCCACCTGAAACTTCATATGGAACCAAAAAGGAGCCTGCATAGCCAAGACAATCCTAAGCAAAACAAAAAAACATAAAACAAAGCTGGAGGCATCAGCTACCTGACTTCAAACTATACTGCAAGGCTACAGTAATCAAAACAGCTTGGTACTGGTACCAGAACAGCTTGGTACTGGTACCAAAACAGATATAGACCAATGGAACAGAACAGAGGCCTAGGAAGTAATGCCACACATCTACAACCATCTGATCTTTGACAAACCTGACGAAAACAAGCAATGGGGAAAGGATTCCCTATTTAACAAATGGTGTTGGGAAAACTGGCCAGCCATATGCAGAAAGCTGAAATTGGACCCTTTCCTTATACCTTATACAAAAATTAACTCCAGATGGATAAAACTTTTTAAATATTAAAATTTTTTTTTTAGACAGAATTTTACTTATTTTGGCCAGGCTGGAGTGCAATGGCACCATCTCAGCTTACTGCATCCTCTGCCTTCTGGGCTGAAGCAGTGCTCCTGCCTCAGCCTCCAGAGTAGCTGGGACTACAGGAGTATGTTACCATGCCTACTCAATCCAGCTATTTTTTTAAAATACTTTTTTTTTGTAGAAACAGGGTTTCATCACATTGCACAGGCTGGTCTCAAACTCCTGAGCTCAAGCCATCTCAAAGTGCTGGGGTTACAGGCTACCATGCCTGGCCTGATAAAACTTGAAAATAAGTTAATCCATTAATTAATAGGTTTAGACCTCAACTTGTTTCAAAAGAAACCTGGGGCAGTTTATAAACGGCAAGATACAATAAAATGTAGGGGATTGGGCAAAGGGAAAATAGAGGTATGAAAATAAAAATATCGAAGGTAAGATTTATTCTCAAAATGCATTCCTGTATATGCATTCCCAGTGATGGGCCGGCAATTAATCTATAAACTTCTTAGCAGCAAAGGCAAATAGGGAAATCTGAGCGGTAGCAGCACCCATAGGATAGCAGCAGACCAGATGCTTAGGAAAAATCTTAGACAAAAATGGGGCACTGTGCCAAGAACTGGATGGCTTTCCTTCGAAAACTCAATCGGAGGGTCTCCACGGCTCTTTCTTACACCAATTCTCAATGCAAGCAGAGGTCACAATGACAATATCCAAGTCAGGAGAAAAGAATCGGAGGTGGTGATCAAGGAATACAGGCTGCGCAAACAGCTCTTGATGACCTGGCCAAATTTAACATGAGCTTCCTAGGATCTGTAGCGTGAGTGGGTGTTCTTTAGTTGATCCTTCTATAAATGAATGAATGAATAAATAAATGAATAAATATTTCCTGAGGCCTCTTTTAACAAAATTGTCTAGGAGGGAATTTGGTTATATTTCCTGGCAAGGTCCTGGGGCTGAATCAGACCTGGCTCCTACCCACCAGAAGCTTCCCCTCCAACAACAGGGCAAGATTTGTAGACAAACACCCATAGCATAGAATGAATTATGGGAAGAAAGCCCTGTCCATGCCATATGCCCTGGGGGCCCTGAGAAGGCATGGTGGCTCTCCTGAGTGTTAACTGAGTCATTCCCCAAAAGGAACGTGATTGGCCCTGGAGGTCTGTGCCTTGGCAGCGATTTAAGGTGTCTGAGTGCTTGGCATTACTGTCTGTGAACAGCTTCATATCCAAGGATCATCTAAAAAGCCCGAGGGAAGAATGTGCTGTGTTGAATAAGCCACAATGGCAATGAAGCCAGCTGTGCCCAGGCAGCCACAGTGCCCTGAGTGAGCTTGGGGGAGGAACCTCAGCCAGGGCTGGATGAGGCCTATGAACCGATGACCTAAAGACTGGAATGTTTGCAAGAGTCTATTTTTGTTTCAGATAAAACCAGAAACAATGAGCCACTTGGGGAGCCAGCCTCCTGAAGATTGATGGTGAGGGAGCGAACTGAAGCTCACTAGGGAAGTAAGTGTGGCTCTCAGCTCACCCATATATTCCCCTGCAGAGCAAAGGCTGAGTGATGAGTAGAACAGGGAAATCCAGTTCAGGCAAGGGCAGGGTCTGCAGAGGTTGGGTGCCCTTTTACAAATACACTCAGCGTCTCTATCTGTCCCTTTGTCTATGTCTGCCCCTCCACCCTGGAGCTTCACCAAGCACCCAGCTGGTGTCTGGTCCTGTTCTTGGCTAAGAGGGTGAGACAGGAGAAGGTAGGCCTTGTTCTCAGGAGAAGACTCCCCCAGGCAGGACACCACCAAGGAAAGCACCTGACCGTGTGAGAAGCCATTTGGAATTCAGGTTCCTGGGACCTCATTTGTTGCTAATGCACATTAGTCAGTGAAAACAATTTTTTCCCTTTAGAAGCCTTTTCTTCATCAATCCAAGAGCTGATGATGGACAAATTTGCGTGCCTGGCTCTGTGCTTAGCAGGGTGTGTAGGTGGGGAGTGAAAGGGAGCACCTCTCCAGCTAAACTCTTGCATCGAGTTCTCAGAAGAGAGTTCGAGCTAATTCTGGAGGTGGAAACCCAGACACCATTAATCACCCGAGGACTGCCTGTCCTCTATCATCTCCCCTCCACTGTGACACAAACCAGGACTTTTAAGGAGCTTGCTGAGAGCCACTCAGCTAATCAGGGGCAGATCTCCCAGGCCTGTAATTCCCCCCTACACCAGTGAAGAGCAATGCTTTCTTCTTTCCAGAAATGAAGGTAGTGGGGAGAGGTCCTTCACCCTCAGGCCATTCCCTAGCCCAGGCTCCCTTGCCTTCTTTGACCCTCCTGGACTTGTGGATCCCTGATCCTATACCCAACACCTGTTAAGTAACCTTCACACCTGGAGGTTTCTAAAGCTCCCAGTGAGGAAATCTGGACTTTTCTGGGGAAATCACACCTCCCTCTTCTGTGAATGCCAGGTCTGTCTTCACCCCAAGAAGAAGTGGGTTGGGCTCTGATGTCCCTGGCTGATGGCCACATCGCTGTGTGTTTCATGCTCATGTTCCCCTCTGAGTCTGTCTGAAGACAGAACAGAATCAGGACATGAGGAGACTTGGCTTCCAGTGGAACTTGCTGGCACCATTCACAGTGTCTGGGGAAGCATGTCAGTGATTTGGCAGGGCTGGGGACCGTGGGAGCCCCTCCACGAATGCGTCACTGCATGGACCATTCCTGACTGTAAGGGGATGGTTTGAGAATCAGATGTGTTTAGTTTGCAAGGCTTTCAGATTTGACATCCAGAAAGAAACCAGCTCAGAACCTGGTCCAGAGTGAGATGCAAGAGGGCCTGTTGCAGTATTCAGATCCTGACTTCAAGGTGCTTTCACCTAGGATACCTAAAGTGCTTTCCTCATTGGTTAGAAATGATCGGTAGAAAGACTTACAGTGGGTTTCTCAAGGCACTATTTGTAGTTAACAACTTGGTATTAAATGAGGTTGGTATGCTGCAATCTTTAACTGGTTTCATGTGTACTTTGTCTCCCCATGAGGAAACCACACCAGGTTGGCCTTAAAACTCTATTTTGCATGTTCAAATGTTTATTGAAAAGACGTTTTGAGAGAAGCAAGACCCTCTCAAGAGAGAGAAAGTAGGATCAGCTCCCCTCAGCTCCTACAGTGATCATTCATCCTTTCCATCTGCAAATATTTACTGAGCCATCTCTGTCAGGTTTGGGCCGGGTAGCAGGCTACAGAGATGAATCAGAAGTGATTTTGCCATTGAGGTGTGCAGATTCAAATAGGTGAGACTGACATGTTTATACACTACTATAGCACCCTGGAGGCATGGGATGCTGCAAGGGAGGAAGGCTATGTTCTGAGACTGTGCAGTGAGTTTCTCCCTAGAAAGGGCTTCTTGGAGGAGGTGTTGTGATCGCAAAGTTTCTCTGCCAACTTGACTAGGCCATGGTGCTCAGATATTTGGTTGAACATTATTCTAAATGCTTCCTGAAGGTATTTTATAAAGATGAGATTAATGTTTGAATCAGCAAGCTTGGACTAAAACAGACTATCCTCCATAATGTGAGTGGGCATCATCCGATCAGTTGAAGGCCTTCAGAGCAAAGACTGACCTTGAAGCAAGGAGGAATTCTGTAGCAGATGACTTTTGGACCCAAACCACAGTTCATCCCGGGATCTCCAGCTGCTGCCAGATCCTGTAGATCTTGTACTTGTCAGGCCTCCACAACTGCTTGAACCAATTCATTAAAGTAAATACCTCTCTCTGTCTATGTTTACACACACACACACACACACACACACACACACCCGTTGGTTTCGTTCCTTTGGACAACCTTGATTGATACAGGTATTAATGGCTGAGGATCCCTTGGGGGAGTCATTGCTAGCTAATGGGAATTCCTGGGAATGGGAATACACAAGCACGGAAGATCCTGGAGTGTCATGGCCCCGTAAACCCATTTTTAGGGTTTATGAGAAGACAACAGAGGCTTTTTTTCAGAGATCAGTAGAAAGTGATTGGCAGAGATAAAAAGCTTTTCTCTAAAAAGGCAACAGCCTCAGTGGAAGAAAGGCTGAAAGAGTTTTGTGCATCTGAAGAAGTTGCTAGAAATCCCAGAACCATAGATAAGCCACTTGTGGATTTCACTGAAAATGATTAAAGCAAAAATCAGAGGCAAATGACCAAGTGTCAAAGAGCACTACTTTAAGATGTTACAAAGCCAAGCGCTTCCTAGACCTGAGACCCAAAGTATCAGCTATCTCAGAGCCTGAGATAGCTACATCAGTTCATTTCTGTTTTTTCTTTTCTAAGGTATATAATACTGTTCTTTTAAGTTTGCAATGTAAAAACAGCTTTGTATTTTTAACCAGATTCCTAATTTTATTGTTACTCTTTCAGTTAAAAAATTACAATGGAAAATGACAAGTTTATTTATCATTCAGTCTGTTGAATCTGGGAAGAAAGGAGATATTACGGTGATCTCTCGGGCGTGTTCCTGCTCTGATCATCCTTCATGGGTTCCCGAGAGCTAATGTCAGTCTTTCCTAATCTTATTCTAACAGTTTTATAAACACCTATATTTTTGCATGAAACAACATCCTGCTTGATTTAACTGGAGAGATTTCTGTTTTCCTGTCTCCTGACTGATTCAGTATTTGGCACTTCAAGTGCTCCTAGAAAGCAGACATTTAAAGATGAGAAGAATGTGTTGGTTATCTGTGCAGATTAGGTTTGAAGCTAGTGATGGCTTCTTTCTCAAAAGAAAATGGAATATTGACAATGCACGGTCTACCGTGGCAAACAGGAGATTTAAAAAGTCACCTGAAGTTGTCTGGAATAAAGAACCTATGAAGGTCAAAGCTTTGGCAGATGACATGGTGACAGCTACAGAATGTCATGGTGGCCACGAGGAGTGAGACTTGCAAGGGTGGGCAGGCTATTTCTGATTGCACTGGAATAAGAGAAATGAATAATCTGAAGGTGCAAGTCATGATCAGAGAATCAGAGTGCTTCCGTAACTGCCTTAAAATGTTGCTTGTCTTGTAAGTTAGTGTGTTACAAAGTTCAATTATGAAGTTGCAGATAATAGCACAGTATGATTTACAGCCATGCCAGGTCTTGTGTTAAAGTGAGGACGTTATTTAAGAAAGAGTGAGATACTGTGAATAGATATGGGTACATTTGGGTAGATTCGGCTGATTCAGAACAGTTTGGCCTCACATCCCAAATCTCTCTGTGCCTACTTTGCCATTAGAAGCAACCTTCTCCACTGCAGTCTGAGGAAACTACTTTCCACTTGCTTAAGGACCTTGTAAGGAGATGCTAAATCTCCTTAAGACATATTATCACTGCCTCTCAACTTTTTTTCAGATTGAAAACCAAGTCAGATCCTAGGATGCCCAAGAGGGATGAGAACAAAGTATGACCCAAGAGAAGAAAGCATTCATGCAAGAAAAATTATAAGGTGACAGTCTAGGGAGGAGGTTATGTAATGTTGGATTGGGACAAATGTATCAAGATGCATCCAGGTTCTTGATCTAATCTGTTAGCTTGAGCAGCTGAGCGTGACTCTGGCAGTTTGCTTTCTTTTTGACTTAAACCTGGACTCAGTGGTGTTCTGAGTGAAATGAAACTCAGACTAAGAACTTCCTTGGCATACTGCAGACAAAGGAATCCCAAGGCTTAAAGAGATAGGAATGCTGAAATGGATTATCATGTGCAATCTGCTCACCCAGCCCCTTACGGGAGGGTTCACACAGATATCACTCTTTTATACAAAGTAGTTGAGAAATATTGTGCATTGGTGGGAGAAGTACTGGCATTCTTGCAAGACTTTGTGATAGTTGTTTGCTGTACACAGGAGCTGAGGGGAGAGATTGCCATAGCAAAGGTTTTCTTGATTTCACTGGGGTGATGGAATTCATTGATGATGGCATTCATTATCCCATCATCCCCAGTGATGCAAATATCAAGGGCAGTATTTAACCTCCAGGAACAAGTTGATTGTGGTTACTGAAACTGACAGTAGGATTAGAGTAATCATCAGAATCCCATATTCATCATGGTACCTATGTTTTCTAATCTATCATGGTGTCCCTAGGGGTGAATAGATCACCCTTCTACCTATAAATATTGCATCTAAACTGCAAGTGGAACATGGGTAGAAGACTCATTTTGGATTTGCAAAGCCATTCCTTTAGAGTATTCTATGACCTCACTGGGCCAGTACTGGCATGCATGCAGATAGGTGCTTATTGATGTTCAGCACCTAAACTCTGTAGCATTCATAGATCCGTGAGAACAGTTGTTAACTCTTGAAGACTTCTTGATGGCCATCTCATTCACTTGTTAAATTTTAAAGGCCACAAACCCTTTGAGAATTTGATAAAAGCAATAAACACATTTTCAAGAAAAATGAACACATGCTTACATAACATTTATACTCAATTTCTAGGAGTTTGTGTTCTCTCTGCAGCTTCAGGTTAAAAGCTCCTGCATACTGACAACCCAATAGCTAAATAAAACAATGGAAAACAATTATAGACAGATAGAAAAGGAAATAAGCATGGTCAAAAATATGACAAGATTCTCACACCCATTAAAAATAAGAGTCATGTAAATTATACTGAGATACAAATTTTCACCAACATTTGGCAATGATTAAATGTTAAGTGAAAAACTGTGCTTTCAAGAACATGGGAAATGAGCATGCATACCTTTCTAGTGGAAGTGCAAATTGATTCGACATCTATGAGGGTAATTGGACAATGCCTATAAAAGTTAAAAATGCATATGCCCTTTGACCCAGCAATTTTATTTCTGTGCTTTAATCTGAAGATATATTTGCCCATGTTTCAAATGATATTTTTACAAGGTTGTTCATTGCAGCATTGATGAAGAGAGTCAAAGACTGAAAATAGCTTAAAAATATATTGATTGGGATTATTTATTTATTAAAAAATAACATTACACCTATACAAATGAATACTACGTAGCTGTGGAAAGAACAAGAAAGCTTTATGTACCCATGTGAAATAATTACTAAGCTGTATTGTAAGTGAAAATGGCATGGGACACAACATTGTATAATAACAGGAAACACACACGCACACACACCCACACTGATTTGGCAAAATACCACCATTTTTGCTTATGTGTTTCAGAGAGGGAAAGTGACTTGCCTGAACCTACCAACTAGTGAGAGGTGGAGCTGGGACTTGAACTGAAGGCCTCTGATTTCAAATTCCTCTTCTTTTTCATTGACTGCCATAACCCTGGTGAGAGATACCTTGCATAGTTGACTGGGTATGTGATGTGTAGCCTGATACGTCTCACCTCTTGTTCTGGGTCTTTCTGAGGGAGTCCATGAGGAGTAATAGCATCACATGGAAGAGAAAATATGGACTGCAAGCAGTTCTAGTTATCATTTATCTTCCAGAAGGACCAGTGGCCATTTGATGGTTAGTTGTAGATCATTGACCTCCTGGCCAGAGATCTAATGGGTCAGTATCTGCCAGGAGGATAAGGCTGGGACTTCTTTTAGCTTGGGGGATCCATCGACCTTAGGGAGGAGGGTCTGGTGATCTGTACTTCAGGGTCTGATTCTTGAGCCCTGAGGCCTTAGGGGTCAGTCAGGTGCGGAAGAGAGTGGGAGACAAAGTGAAGGTGCCTCGGTCCTTGGGTCATGGTCATCACCAGGTTCAGCATGAGAGTCTGAGGCAAGTAGAAAAGAAAGAGAGGGAGAGAGACAGAGAGAGAGACATAGAGAGAAACAGAGAGAGAGAGAGAGAGAGAGAGAGAGAGAGAGGAGGAAGAATTAGAGGAAGAGGAAGAAGGAAAGGGAGAGAGATTACATTAAGTGTGTGTATAACATTAGGGGCTTCACTGTTAAGAGTGCTCTTCTTCTGGGTTAGGGCAGAAATAAAGCAAACATTCTCCCTAGTACAGAAAGGGGCATATAATTATTTCACTGTGTGTACAGAATTTTTAGTTACATAATAACTAAAAGCAGATAAAGATCCAGCCAAGAGAACAGCAAAGCATGGACATGATGCTCATAAAAGCCCTTAGCCAGTCTCAGGCTTGGCTGCCACCCTGCTCTGGGGCGATAGGGGTGGACAGAGCCAGGCGTGAGGAGCCCTCCAAGAGCCTGGAGAGGGAGGTGGTGTAGGGAGAAACAGTAAGGAAGGCCAGCCCTTGCCTGCCAAGAACAGCAGGTTGCAATGCTTAATGTCCATGCTCATGCCAGTGTGCTTAGGAACTGTTGTGATTTTTATGAGAAAAATGTAGAAAGGCTAATCTATCTATTTATGTCTGTCTGGAAACATGTAATTACCGAAGGGTGGTTCTGGTGCCAGGATCCAGTCGTGGCTCTTCCTCTCCCATGATGTCTTTGGGGGGCTGGGCCTGATGCCCCTGTTCAGCTCTACAGAGGAACCTGCCAAGGGTTTTGAGCACCAGTGGGATGGGCAGACAGAAGGAAGGGTGCCTGGGAAAACCATGATAATTGGGTCCAATGCTTTTATCCACTTTAGCTCTTTGGCAAGTCGTAATGTGAGGATATGCTTATTGAATCTATGACTGCTGTGAAATGCAGAGTCTATCATCCATCCACCCACCTATCCATCCATCCATCCATCCATCGTTTGAACAAACATGTCATGCTGGTTACTTTGCTGGGCTCTGGAGATACAAAGATAAATAAGACATAGTCTTTCCACTCGAAAGACCTAAGGTATGGGGGAAGATAGAACTACCAGCCATTAAGTACAATGCTTATAGCCTTCTCACAGGTACAGTGGGGCAAGGAAGGAGCTGGGAAGTCAGAAAAATCTCCAGAGAGCAGGTGACCTTTGACTTAGATCCTGAAAGCTGAGGGCATTTTTGCCATATAGCCCTGGAAAGCTCCTATAACCTCTCCAGGAGTACCTCTACCTTCTATGAGTAGATCTTGAAATGTAACATGCTTTGCAAGGGTTGGGGTGGAGTACTAAGGCAGCAGTGATTCTCTACCTGGTGTTGGGTACTCTTGGTGACCTGATCCCAGGCTATTATGTCCACTTTGTCCCCTGCTTCTTCCACACTGGGTCCTGTCACACTCTTCCCTGAGCTCTCCAGGTTCCTGCCTCCTTGCCTGTGACCCTTTGAGGTTTGGCTTGGAACCTAGGGTGTTGCCCTGCTGGGGGCTGAGTGAGCAGGGACTCCCCGAGAACTGAGGAGACCCTTCTGAGTGCAGCAGTGAGTGTACTGAGGAGCTGTGTGTGGCAGGGCCAGGGGCCAACGGGGCAGGTGTAGGTGAGAAAGTGGTGGTGTTTGGAAAGGGATGAAGCTAGCCTAGGGCTTATTGATTGGAGGAAGACAGTGGCAGGTATGTCATCCACCTTCTATATCCTAGTCCTGCAGTCCGTTATGCAGTTGAGGGCGTCATTGGCTACAGCAAGATAGGTCCATCAAGGTCTCTGCCTTCCATATTCCGGGGATTTCAAAATTTGTAGTTGTGATATTTCCCCAAGTTTCAGAGGAATTGGTTTTTCACAATGTCCCTCCCAAGCTAATTCCCTGGTAGCATGGGGCATGCTTCAGGAGGGGAAAGGCACTGATTGGGAAGGGCAGCTGGCTCTTCAGCCGGGGCCAGCTGGGCTCCAGCCATCAGCCCTAGGCCTGACCTTTGCATCTAGTGACAGCTTCATCATCAGGCCAACAGGAGCTATGGTGTCCAGAGCTGCAGATGACTTGTGATGTCACTCTTGCAGATTTGGTGATAAGGTGGCCATGGGCGTTCTTGGTGCTGCATTGGCATTGAGCTGAGAGGCAGGATGGAGCCCGGGAGCAAGACAGGGAAAGTTCTCTGCTGAGTAGGTGGAGTAGACTGTGCGCAGAGGGCTGGGCTGGAATTTGAGTCTGGAGACTTTCCCGAGTGTTCCCTAACACAGGAGCCCTGCTTGGTTCACTGCCTCTCTGCTTTTTGAGCCTCCTCTTCAAGTGTTCCTCCTCCTGTGCTGTGCCTTCCCAAACAGTGCTAGAGCCCAGGCCCACACTCCTGCACACCTCGGCCTGCGCTGTCTTCTCTTGGAATGCTCTTGCCTCCATTTTCTGCCCACAGGACTCCCCTTCCTCCTGCTCAGAGGTTTGCTGCTGTCTGGGGCTGCCCCACCTCTGAGCTTCATTGCTGCAGTTCACATCTCTCCCACGGGTCTCACATTACTGCAATTTTGAGGACCTCCCCAGACTGAGAACTCCTTGTAGGCAGGTCTTTGGCCTTATTCACCTTGGTATTCTCAGGGCACACAAGGTTCCCAGAGAATGTATTGAGTAAATGAGGGAAAGCAACTACCCTGGCCCTGGTGCTTTTGTGTCCCTGCTCTAGGCTTCCTCCAGCCTTGCCCTTTCCCAGGGAACAAGGGACCAAAGCAACATTCCCAACTGGAGTCTGACTCTAGGTTTCTCCACTGTACTCCTGGTATCAGGGACCCTGGACTCTTCTGCCCCAGTGGCTCTGAGGCCTACATGGGGTCTTTCCCGAGCCACTCATGAGGGCATTTCTAAGCCTGAGGGGTGGTAGCATGTGGACTGGGCTTGAATGTATGGGCTTAAGGAGGGGTCCGTAGACTTACATACGAGGCCCTTCGTGGCATGGGACTCCACTGGAATGGGAGAGGGGAAAAAATGGGATGGGTCACAGGCTTTCACCTGTCCTCTTGCCCGAGGCCCTGAATGAATGAACTTGTTCTTAGTGGAGCTGTGTCTCTGGGGATCTGAAAGTGAGCACTGGACTTAGGGGTGGTTTCAAGGCAGGGGGTTGCAAATTGATGGGAAGTGGTGTCATCTAGGGCAGATAAGCCTTGATCTTCTGGTCTATTGAGTCTTCAGCTTTAAGCATTCTTGAATTCACAGGTAATCCTTATTAATCACCATCTCATGGTTTAGAGCATTAATATGTTTTTACTCGCATGATGGCCCTGGGGGTGGGTACTAATTTTGTGCCCAATTGACAGAAGAAACTGAGGCTCAAGATTACACAGTAAGACCTCCATATATCTGACGCTGACTTCATCTACTCTGTGCATGGCCTGATAGAGGAAAGCCTGAGGTGACTGCCCTCAGCATTGCAGTGCCTCTAAACCCAGCAGTGGCTCAGGAGCTGGAAAGGCTGAGGCTTGAGGGCTGGCTTTGGGGGCTCTCAGTTTTCAGAGGGAATGTAAATGTCCACGATCCCTGAGGTTGGAGGACTTTGAGGCCATGGTGGTGTGTTCTGGCTGGGGCAGGGGTAGGGCAGGATATGGGCCTGGTGTGGATCTGCAACCAGAATCTCTGGGAGTTGAGAGCTTTTTATTTGTTCAGCTTGTCTCACCTGGAGAGTCAGAATGGAAGGTCCTTTCTGCCCCTTAGGCTTAAGGTGGGACCTTTGGATTCTCTCTACATGGAGATATTCAGAAGCCCAGGATTTTTGCTGCACCAAGGAACACTTCATAGTAATAATAATTATGATGGTGATAAATATTTTATTTTTATTATTATTTTACAATGTCCACTAAGCCTGATTTAGCCTGACTCCTAGGTTTTAGGACCCAGGACATATGGATGCTAGTCTAGTGTGCTTCTGGATATTAGAGCCATTTCCACAGTCTGCATGCTTGTGGAGCTCACCCCTGTTGGGGGTCAGGGATGTACTGAGAACAAGGAGAGACAGTCTAGGGAACTGGCAAGTGTGTGGCCCTTAGACTTAGGTTTCGATGCTTTAATCTGCTGCTCATTCTCTCACTATCGATACTGTCTTGGCCTGGATATTCAATCTCTCGGAGCCTCAGTTTTCTTATCTGTTAAATAAGAATTCTTTCTGGAGGGGCTGTTATTAGGCTTAAATGATGGGACATGGTAGGTGTAACTTAACTGTTTGTTATTCTCATTGTCTGGAACAGTCTCTTGAGCTGTTAAGGAGAAATTGTCCTTAGACGTCAGGCCACCTTCTTCCATGTAGGGTTGGTGTTTTCTCTCCTAGTGGCACTTGCATATGGTGGAGTTTGGGACAGAACAGAATGATCCTGCCTGCTGAAGGTGGCAGTACCATCATGAGACACTGGCTGGAGGTATCATTGAAAAGCTCACATTTTCTTGGGGAGAAAGAGAGCTGGCATAGCGCTAAGCTTGCCTAATAACTCTTCTGATCTTGGGGGCTGTTCTTATGAACTTTTTTTTCCTTAGAGAGGAAAAGGACACTGAAGGTGCCAGAGCACAGGCAGAGATTTATTGCCCTCACTGTTTTCTGGGTTTCCCTGTCCTCGTCCAGCCTCTGAGCTCTGCATGGGGTCCGCCAAGCCTCCTGCAGTCAGTAGATTCGGACAGGGTGGAGGCAACCCTTTCAGTTTTCAGCAGGCACAGGCAAGTGTTTTTGACCATCTTTTCCCCAAGCTCTGTTTAAATATCTACCGAGCTCAGCTGGCCTGGCCATTGGAACCAGCCATTGTGTTCTTGGTGACTCACTCGCACCAAACCTCCCCTGGAAATTCTGGATGAAGTGGGTTCCAGGGACATTTTCAATTTTGTTTCCAGTGGTTAAACATTTGGTGTTTGCCTCATGCTTCCCTCAAATCCTTGGCTCTCCAGTGGAAACTGCCTCCTGCTAGTAGGGGGTGTGGGCGGGCAGGACTTCTCCCTCCACACACTGGCTCCCATGAACCTGAAAGACTAGGAGTTTTTTGATGGCTGAGTACTCAATCTCTCAGAGTCTCAGTTTTCTCATCTGTTAAATGGGAATTCTTCCTTGGGGGCATTGTTGTGAGCTGTGTCTGATCTGTTCCTTTACCCCAGCACTTGGCAGGGTATACCAGGGCCTTGTCTCTTGTCCCTGGAGTGCTTGCCATCTTTCCCACTCAACATCTCACTTGGGTTCACACAACTTGCAGGAAAGGCAGGCTGGGGCCGGCACTGAATCTCTGGACTCACCTCCTGCGGGGAGCCCTCCTTCCTGGTCCTTTCTTCTCCCTCATTCCTCTGACCCTGGCTCCTGTAGCATTTCTTCCACTGGTCCCTCCAAGGCCTCTTCCACTGGTCCTTTTAGGCAGCTGGTTTGTGCAGATCTCTTGACCCAAGCCCAGCCTTGGGTGTCTCTGCCTCAACTCCCTTCCATTAGCCGGAGTGTTTCTGTGGCCAGGGCCCAATCTGATCAGCTCCTTTCTCTCCAGTCCTTTGCTCTTCAAGATCCTTCTTTTCCCAGGTCCCTTTTTGCTAAAATAAGGCTCTAGGGGTATGAAAATTAAGCTGAATAAACCAGGTCCCTGGAGAGCGGGTGGGGAAGGGGCTGCCAGCTTTTTGTTGACCTATAGAAAGTCCTTCTTTCTGTCAGCAGATGTCTGACTCCAGGGAGCATCTGCTAGTGGCCCTGGATCTGTCCTCTGAGGCTCTGAACAAATGTCATCTCTTATTTTACACAAGCAGTTTTCAGCTGGGTTTCCAGTTCCCTGGGGAACAGTCCGGAGGAAAGCTCTCTTTGGGAGGCTGGGAAGCAGCAGGCTTGCTGTTCCCGGGGTCCCCTCTGGCTGGTCCACAAGGTTTCTCTTCACGCTCCTCACGTGCCATCCTTTAGTGCAGGGCTGAAGGAGTGGCTGGCTCCTAGACACCAGCTTCCAGCCTTCCATGGGCTTGCTGTAATTCTCACTCCCACTTCATCTCTACAGCACCCTCATGAGGTTGAGGACACCTTGGCCCAAGGCTGGGCCGGTGACTGATCCAACGCTGCAGAGGCAGGGAGTGGGGAAGCCATCCCAGCACTCTACTCTGCATTCTCAGCCCAGGACACTTGTTTTTCTTCCTCCGCCTTACAACCTACCTCCCCTACTAGATTCACCCAGAGGCTGGGGGTGGGCGGGGGCCCTAGAAGATGAATCCCTTGCTGCCAGGCCCTGACCATGTCTGTCTCCACCTTCTCTTCCCTTGAACTTCTTTTCTGACCCTCATCTCTCTTTGGATTCTGGTTTTGTGTTTGCCTCTTCCGCATCACTTTATCGTGTTTCTCCGGAAAGAGCAACACAGTGAGTAAGTTGTCTGGCAGCGCTGTGGGACTTGTGTGACCCAATCGAGATGCCCTCCTCCTGGCCTGAGTTCCCATCCCCACCTGCTACATTCTGGGTGCTTGCAATCAATGTGCATCCCGTCGGCATCTTCTGTGCCCTCTTTTGCTTTGCAGGATCCATGTCACGGGGGCTGGGGCTGTGAGTTTGTAGCCTCCCGGCATCCTCTGTCTTAGGTCAGTCTGTCCTTCCTGAACCCCCTTTTCTCAGGAAGCTCCTGTTAATATGTTCCATTTCTTATATCAAACAACTGTCCTGCACACAGTGTTGTTGGTAATTCACGGGAATGGCTGTTATTTTTGGAGGCTGGAACCTGCAAAGACTAGCTTAACACCAGCTGCTTTTTTTTTTTTTTCTTTTTTAGCTTTCCTCAAATTATTGTAAAAATTACAGAAAAATATTTGGCTCGTCATGTTCAACAATATATGTGGCTGATTCCCTGTCATTGTGTTAATCCTAGAAAAATAAACGTTTTGGCATCTTGAAGATTTTTCCCAGGTGGAGGGGAACATGGGCTCCTCTGTGTATTGAAGGCTGTTAAATGTCTTTCTCCATAGCACTGTGGCTAGGAAGATGCAGGGGAGATTAACTGGACGGGGTCAACATTAAACATTGCAGTGTCTCGGTTATGGCTGAGGGTCGGGGTAGTTAGAAGCTGTACACAATCCTTGGAGGTCGGGGCACTGGGAAATGATGATGGCCTTGAAGACCCAGGTTCAAGGCTGGAATGGGAAACATAGTTGGGGTGGGAATGCAGCCAGACTTATTTGAACAGGAGAAGTGGAGTCTGGCTGCGCTTCTGAAGATGCAAGGAATGTCAGTGATAGCAAGATCCCTGGAGGCCAATTCACCAGATTCAGGCTATGTTATGGTGATTTTTGCTGAAACTTTGAAGCAGTCTCACATTCTTTCTTTGATCAGGGCTGTGAGATAGGCAGAGCTGGTATGGCCATGTCCATTTTGTGGATGAGAAATGGAGGCTCAGGAAGGAAGAACTACTGGCCTAAAGCCACAAAGGGACTTGGAAGTCAAGCAAGGAAGGAAGTGAGGCCTCATGATTTTGAGGGCAGCCTTCTTCTTTCCTCACATCCTCTATCATTTATCTGTATGCCTGGCCATTCATACCCCATTAAGGGGATATGTTACCCCATGTTCTCTAGTCTTGGAGGCACAAGCAGATAGCTGTGTCTTGGTGTGGTTGATTGTCCCAGCAGGTACTGCTCTCCTTTTAGCATCTGCCCTGCCCACTCATAAACTAGCACCTTCTTTAAATGACAGGTGCCCCCCACTGCCAAAGCCTGGGCTCACCCAGCTACCCCAGGACTTGGTGGGAGCTTGGCCCTTTGAAGCCTGCAGCCCAGCCTTCTTTCAGCACAGCCCAGAAACATAACTCTAATTTCCTGGCTGTTGGGTCTGTCCCTTTGAAGGCAAAATTGCTGTTTTCCTCCTTGAGGATCATCTGAACCAAAGCTGTATTTCAGTTTATTGACTTGGCTTGAACAGAAAACCACAGGTGGGGAAAACACAACCTTTCCAGCTCTGGGCCCATTCCTTTGGGAAAACGAGGAAGGGAAAACTGGCCTTTTGATGGCCACCATCCTTCTGCCATGAGGGAAGCTATTGCCAGCTCTGAAAACTGACCCAGACTTTCCTTGGAGCCATTTGTGGCTCACAAAATTGCAAGAGTTTCCTTCAATTGGTTGTAATGTTCCTTGGAATTTACAGTCTGGGATATTCCCCAGGGCACTATTCTCTTGCAGGATCCCCACATGTGATCCCCACATTGTCCAGGGAAGCAGGTCCAAGGAGAGGCAAGGATGGGCATATTGGATAACCCTCTCCAGTTATCTGTGGGATTGTGCAGGGGTCTGCACTGTGTATTCGCAGGGCTCTGGGAGTTTTGAACTTGGTTTGTCATTCAGTTGGCCATTTCCAAATTATTTCATTTCTGTGGCAATAAGCAGGGTGTATTCACTGGGTTAGAAGGAGGCTTAATGGCGGGGAGGGATGAATGCTTTGAGAACATCCATTTGTTTTTCATCCATCTCTCAGTCATTTACCTCTGAATTCGTTCACTGTATTCTTTCAATCATTTTTCGTTCCTTTCCTTGTTTTTTAATCATCCATCTACCCATCTATCCATACATGCATAAATTCATCTTCTACCCATCCGTCTATCCCTCCATGTACTCAATCTCCATTTTTAAGAGCTATTTCCAACCAGTTGGCACAGATACACAGTAGTTTACAGAATATATGTACTCAGCAATATCTATTACTGAAACCACTTCAAAATATGTAACCTTAATTTTCTTACTCTTTAGTTCACATTTTTTCTGGAGCACAAATTTTAATCCAGAAATGAATCGATCATGTTTTCCTGTATTGTTAAGAAGGCCATTTTGAAATGTCATTAAGAAAGCCTTACACATGGTTCTTGGCTGACAATCATAGTTTACAAGTGTTTTGTTCTTCCTTTTGAATTCTAAGCATGGCTGCAGGGCCTTGGCCTGACTCTCCAATCTGATGATTATCAGTCCCCAAAACATAATCCAAGTTCTTGTCATAATGTTTACTTCTGGCCCCTGGAACACCATATAGCCTTTCATGCCTTTATACCTTTACATATGCAGTGCCCACCACCTGGAATGCCCTCACTCACCTTACTTACATGCTGAGCTCCTTGCCACTCTTCAAACGTCATCTTGGATCCCACCTCCTCTGTGAAGCATTCCTTGGTACCTCTAGGCAGTGTGAGAGTCGCCTTTGTGTTCTTATTGCTCCTATAACACTGCATTCGGTTATCCGTGAGCTTCTTGAGAGTAGGAATTGGGTCTTGGCCTTTTTGTTATCTCTTCCATTAAGAATAATTCTGTACAGACTAAAAGCAAGTCAGTTTTAGTGGAGACTGAGAAGATAACGGATCTCAATAAAAACTTTATTCTTAACTCCAAAAAACATGCTCTATGCAGAATATTGCTTTGGGTCTGATGTTACCTGGCAAGTATTCCAAGTGTGAGTGGGCACCCCATGGATCCTGGGAAGGCTGTGAGGCCAAGGTCTCTCACTTTACTCAAGGAATTTACTGCCAGGGAATCGAAGCTGTGGCTAACAGAAGTGCCAGTACTTCTGAATTGTAGCCGACAATTTAAATGCACAGCAAACACACTAAAAGCAACATCTAAAATTGCCTGATTTTGATGATGATAAAAGCCAAAGAAAAGCCATCAAAGTAGCCTCGGGTTACCCCACATTTCCTTTACTCAAGGCGGTGCCTTTGCCCTAAACCACTCTGAATGCGCTGGGGCCCTGGCGGGAACAAATGGAAGTAATCGGGGAGAGTTTAATGGGGGGGCCTCTTTTCAAAGTGTGAGAAGAGCAAGGGCCATGAGCAAGGGATGTTGAAGCCCTCTGGGGGTGTTTGGGGGCGTGGACAGTTGCTGCAGCCGTACCCGAACTTGCAGCTGTGGGGCTCAGGAGAGGCTACCTGAGAAGAGCTAGCCTGTCTTACTCACCTCCTGCACTCTGCTATAGTGCCAGCATCTTTCACTGGCCAGGCCCATCTGGAGGACAAAAGGCAAGGGAGCCCATTCATCCAGTCCCAGGTTGGCCTCCAGGCCAGAGAACAGAGTGGAGGGTGGGTTCAAGGGGTAAACAAAGTATCCAGCTTGAACTCTCTGCACATGAGCAGTGCCCACCTGGCCATCTGCCCATCAGCATGCTGTCTGCAATGAGCAGACTCACAACCACCATCTGTGTCCTACAGGGGCCTAAGGTACAGGGTTTGCTTTTGGTGGTCCATGTAGGGCTTTGAGGTAGGCTCTTGTATAGGCTGATAGAGGTAAGTAACTTCCCAGGAAGACACGTTGCTTGACTGGCTGGGTAGTGCCCATAGGAACTGTTATTATTTACTCTTTGCCTTTTCCAGGAGATGCAACCAGAGGGCTTTAGCCTCAGGAGTCAGGAAGGGCGGGGATGGTGGGAGCAGACAGCTTGACCAAAGAGATGGAAACGGGATTTTGTTCATAGAAGCACTTTGGCATGCTCAGTAACCTCCAGGCATGTAAAAATTGCAGGAGGATGACCTGCTTTCAGCCTGGATGTACAGAGGCTGAAAGGAGAGGAGCTGTGTGGTTTAGTTAAGGCATAGCAGCTTTGGGGTTAGATAGACCTGAGCTTAAATCTTGGCTCCAATGCTTAACTTTGTACAAGTTGCTTAACCTTTCTGAGCCTCAATTTCCACCGCTTTAAAACAGGGATGTCAATTCTGACTCTGCAGGCTTATGGTAGGGTCTAGAGAAATACATGCACGATGACTCCTCAGTGCCTGATGTGTGGATTTCTATTAAATATTAAACACTCATTCAAGCAAAACTGACTACTAATGGCGTGCCTGCTTTCATCTGTGATCTCTCTGAAACATCCTTGCTTTCAGCCTCCCCTAGGTAAATGACCTCAGGAGAAACTAAGGCAGCTCAGGAGTTATGACAATGTTTAGACCCAAAAATGGACTTGTTTTTAACTTTCCCACAAGGCACACTTACTAGAAAAAGTTGCGGAAAATTCGATGCTTGGTTTACAGTCCCAAGAACATGAAAAAGCTCTTCTGCCAGTTAAAAAAAAAAAGATGGATGTTGTTTCTTGGAGAAGGAATGTCGTACAGTGGCTCAGGAGGAGACAGTGAGTCAGACGTGCTGAGAGCCGGGCCAGGCTGTCCCCTCGGTCTGGCCTCTGTGAGTCAGCACTGCCCACGAGACCCAGCGGGCAGCGAGCCCAGAGGGCTGCAGAGCCAGGTGTGGTCCCTGGCGCGTGCAACAGCAGCTGTATGATCTGATCACCCTCTCCCAGGACATCAGAGAATGTGTTCCTAGGTCAGTATTCTCAGCTGTGGCCAACTTGGGCAGTTGCCGATATGATCGCTCCCCTCCTCTCTTTTTGTCTATATAGGGTTCTCTTTCTAGATCAAACTCTCAACTTTCCTGTCCTACTTTAACCACACATTCCTACAGCTGACCCAGAAGTTTTTCCCCCACTTTTTGTCTTTGGGGACCTGTTGGTGGTGGCATTTGGTCTAACAGAGGTTGGGTGGAAGAGTGTTTTATTTTGGGGGCTTGAATGGTGAACAGTAAATGTACCTGCAGGAGAGCCTTCCAGCTATCCCAGGTGTTCCAGACTGTAGAAAATCAGGATGCAGAAGGCCAGACATTGAAGTCATGAGAGGGAGAATGCCTTGATGGTTGATAAGATGTCTGGGCAGCCTTGACAAGGGAGGGTCTTCCCCAGAAGGCTGTGGGAGGTGGATGGAACAGGAAGGGCAGGCCATTAGGGGTTCTGGTTCCAGGCTAGACTTACTGGCTACGTGGCTTGAATATGGAGGTTGACCTCTCTGATCTTGGTGCTTCTCATCTGCAAAATGGGGTAGATAGTTCTTATCTCGCAAGGTTTTGTGAGGATTACATTTAATAAAATAGTTTATGTAAAAGTACATTGTGATCTACAAATGTAGAAAATAAATGTTGGATGTTACTACCATTAGATAAGAAAGGAAAGATCAGAGAGTAAGTGGCTTGCCGGAGGCCACACGGCTGCTATAGTGAGAGCCGGTACCAGACAGAAGTCTCCTTTCCATTGTTCTGTGTTGTTTCAGTTTTTTCCATCTGTGTGGAAGTCACTCGCAGAGTGTTTTAATTAGCTGGTAGCTTGGCTCAGAATGTGGGTCTTTGTGGGTTAACTGGGGACGTTAGCCTCTCTGGCATGCAGCTTCTAGAAGTGGGCAGGTGCTAGCATGGCCTTCGAGAGGCCTGTCGTGGGCAGAGGGTGCCGTGGCTCTGGGAAGAATTATACCCCAGAGGTGGATTTCAGCTGTGAGTGCTGACTTGCCCCTTCCCAGTGCCCTGAAGCTGGGATCTGCTGGTGGAGCTGGGATCTGGGGGTGGCCATGTCTGCCAAAGGGCAGGTTTGGAAACTGTTTCATGAAAACTCCCAGCATGGAGTGGCAGCCCTGATGGCAGGCTCAGCCCTTTGCATAGCATCAAATAGAAATGTCTAGATGAGTTGCTGGGAATCCTGGGGGCTGGCTGTCCCCTAGAGTCATGCTGCTGGGTGGGCAGAAGGCTCACAGAGTGTGCTCCTGCCTGGGTCCTTGCAGTCCCCAGAGTCAGGTGACAGCACTTACATTTCCATAAGTACTGCAGGTAAACAGCCTGGGACAGGGACTGGCGTCATGGGAGGAGCAAGCCACCAAGCTTTCTCTAGCCCTGAGTAAGGCAGTGTGACTTTTTCCCAGGATAGGGACAAGATTCCATCCTCGGTACATGCACAACCTCCTTTATACCAATGGCTACTCCTTGGTCTTGCCTCCAGGCTTTTGCTCTGCAGGGAGCCCTTCTTTGGGCTGCCCTCTGCACTCCTCCCATATCCAGATTCTGTGTAGTGAAGGAGCATGGGCTCTGGAATAAGACGCACTTGGGTTGAAATTCTGTCTTTGATATTAACAGACCAGGCAACCAGAGAACTTATCTCCACCTCAATTTCCTTATCAGTAAAATGGAATTCATACTTCCTATCCTCCAGGGTTTTAGTAAGGGTGAGAGATAATGCATTTATAGTGCCCAGTGCCCAGTAGATGCACAATAAATAGTAGCTGTCATCTCTGTCATTCAAGGCCCAGCCCCCGCATTGCCTCCCCGTGAGCTCGTCTGAGACTAGCTCCACCACCTCCCCTTCTCTGACCTAGGGCTGCAAGGCCTCTACCCTGGCCACACCTTACTGCTCTTATTCCCAATTCCTCTCCCTTGTCCCTCCCCCAGAACCTTGTTCCCTTCCGTCATAGCACCCATTATGTTGTTTTGGACTCTTGACTTTTGTACAAGTGCTGGAGTGATTTTATTCATGCCAGCGGGGAAGCTCTGTGGGTCAGGAGGGACCCAGTCAATGGCTCCCTGCTCTGTCGTAAAACTGTGTTCTCTGTGGAGTGAGCTTCTGACCAGCATCCAGGTCATTTAGGATCGCAGAACCCAGGTGGTCAGAGCAGGGACACTTCAGAATATGGCTGATCCTTTTCCTGAGGACCTTCAGAGGAAGTGAGGGGACTGAGTGAGGTCCCTGCACCCACTTCAAACAGGACACTTGATGTGACTGAAGAAAGGGACCCACGAAACCAGAGCTTAGAGCACGTAACAACTCATGGTCGGTCAGCATAGAGCCAGGGCTAGAACCCAGCTCAAATAGTATCACCCCTTAATTTCCCCAGCCCTTTAATTCTCATGATATTCCTTTTCCAGTAAATGTGAGTTGAATGCACAGATGTACAGGTGAACAGTTGCATGGATGGAGCTTCCAGGGAGACACAGATCAGGAGTCAAGTAGGCCTGGGTGCATAGAGACAGAGTGATTCCTCCTGGCCAGACATGGAGGCCCCATATTCTATCTTCACACTGTTTCAATTCAGTTCCATGAGCAATCCCTGGGATGGAGTGGGGCAGGGGCTTGCAACCAGAGAAGTAAAGTGGTTGGATCCATATTTCAGGAGCATCCCTTTGGCCAGGCTGGAGCAGGGGGGTTGGAAAAGCAAGGAGGAAGGGACTCTTGAAGGAACATGTACGAGGTAGGATGCAGCCTGGCTGTTTCATGCACTTCTGGATACTACTAGCTGGCCCCCAAAGGGTGGGAGCCTTAGTTAGGCCTGCCTGTGCTGCCTTCGGGTAAGATAATCTCAGGGTTGCAGTGAAGGCTGGGTCTTGTTTTCAGAGGCAGGAGCACAGTCAAGGCTAACACTCTGTTACCTACTGGAAGCTTGGCATTGCTGCCCCTGTACCACAGTGGAGCCTTCAGCCTTTCCCACTGCCTCTGCTCCCTCCCAGGACTAGAGCTTGTTCTGCAGGACTGCTCCATTCTATGATAAAATGAAATGTCTCTTTGGTGGTTCTGGAAACAGAGCTTAGGCATGGGAGCATGAGGCCAAAGGCCTCCATTTTACCCTGATGGGCTGGAAGATCTTGAGTCCAGTTTCCTCACCTGCAAAACTCATGGTGATCTGGGCTCAGATAGACATGCATCAAAGTTGGCTATGTATGAGTCACAGTGGGGGCTATGAAGGTGTAAACGGTGGCAGCTCTCAAAGAAGTTTTGGTCTGATGGAGCAGATTTAGAGAGAACACAGATTTCTGTGGTAAAAGGCAGAATTGCATTGCAGCCTGGCAGAGATGTGGAAATGTAGTATTATAGATTCTCAGATGGGGGAGATCACACCCTGCTGAGCTAACCAAGGAGGGGTTCCCAGAGCAGACAGCATCAGGAGGTGAACTAATTATGGTAAAAAGGGAGCCTGGAATTCAGGCAGAGTGTCTACCATGAACTGAAGTAGGAACTAAGTGGTGTGCGCGTAGTGGGGATATGAGAACAGGGTATGTATGTACTTTCAGCTACCTGATCCCAAGCTGCCATTTGTAAACTAGCTACAGTTTATTGGATGCTTACTAGGAACATGTAATGACTCTACAAGGCATTCATAGCATTGCCTCTATTTTACAGACAAGGAAACTGAGATTGAATGAGTTTAACTTGTTCCACATCTCATGACTGCTAATCTGCAAAACCTGGATTCTTACCCAAGTTAATTTGATCCAAAGTCTGTCTCCTTAACCACTCTGCCCAAAGTTCCTTATAGCTTTAAAATTCTTACTTCTTTTCTTCTTTCTGCATGCAAGGTCCTTTGTGACCTGGTCCCCGCCAGCTTTCCAAGATGCTTTTCTTTGCTTTGCTACACACACATTCTGTTCCTACACAACATCTGTGAGCTCGCATCAGATGTTTGCATATCCCTGGGGCAAAACACACAGACTGAGGAAGGGCTGAGGTCAAGGGGACACATGTGCCCATGTTGTGTTGGCTGAACGTCCAGCTCCTGTGAGATGAATGGACCCTTCACTTCTCGGTAGGCATCCCCCACCCTTACCCCCCATCTAGGCTGGACAGGCATTCAGAGCCTGTCATGGATGGGTTGTATTGATGGGTTAAAGATGCCATTTCTGACAGTGGTGTTCTGGCCATTTCTATAGTTCTGCCCTGACCTGGGGCTGGGAACACAGTAAGTACTCAGTTGGTGAGTGTTCAGTGAATGAATGAGGGGTCACTCGACTGCCCACCATTGCTCCTTCAGCAGGTTTACTGTTTTGGAAACAGGTAAGTCTTCCCTCTGCTGGCTTTCTTCACAGCAAGTCCCATGTGTTTAGTTCATCTAATATTTTCTAGGACAGCTGGGGACCCCCTGAAATGATATTCTCCTGGGATCCCCTGAAATGATATTCTCCTTCAGTAACACAGTTTATTTAATTGATGAATCAACCACCCAATTCATCCAGTAGATACGTATCAATGCCCACCATATGCCAATCACTCTTTTATCCACTCCGTGGTGGATACATCCTTCCCCTCATAGGGCTTACATTCCAGTAAAGTTAAGACCCATTTGTTATAGATGCTCCATGGATCCATAAATGTCCATTGGCTGATTTATCCTTAGGTAATGTGTTAATCTAGAAAATATTTAAAGTTCTATTGCACTCATAACCTTTGAACCACCCGATGATTGCTCCATTTTTAGAGGGAACATTTACCCAAGTACTAAATCATCAGAACTCTGCAGGGAGACACTTTTCTTATTCAGAAATCCAGGACCCTCCCCTAACATCTGTGATTCATACCGTTTGTTTCATGTAAAGCAGGGATTCCTGCTGAAGATTGCAGGATGGTTAAACTTGGCATCAATTGATATACATGTTAGGACTAAAACCTCAATACCGCAAGGCCACAGAAGGAAACACCATTAGCATATTCATGATTCCTGTGTCTTCTATTTATAGGTCTATTGTCAAAGCTAATGATTTTCCAGCTTTCACGGAACTTCCTCACTTATCAAGGATTTCTGCTGAAAATAAGAATGTGTGAAATCCAAACATATTCTTGTTATTCTTAGACACTTATATCTTCAGAAACCATAGGCATTCCTAAAGTCTGAAAAAGATTGCTGGGAAACAGGAACCCACATTCACGACTTGCTCATTGTTCTCTACTTTTCACAATTGTTTGGTTTTTAACCAAGCAGTACAGAGGTGTGACTATGAAATCAGAAATCTACTTTTCATGTGTAGCTTGGATAAACTTCCTTCTGGTGTAAAGTCATTACATTTTTAATTTAACTGTCCCCCTAGGCAGCTAAGAGGTGATGAAGGCATCCAGGTTTCACATGATCTAGTTGGCTTTGTCCTCTGGCAAGCATGAAGTTGAGGCTGAGGGACTGCTTTGGATGCTGGCAGCAGTGAAGGGTCGGAATATCAAGGTGCTTTCCACTTCTTGATGTGAGCTGTGAAATATTTCATGGGGCTTTATATGTAACACTGGGGACCCTTTTTTAGAAGAACAAAAACATCCTCTCTTCCCCACCTCATTTTACTAGTTTGGGTCGGCCTGTGTTGGCTTGCACATGCCCACCCAGGTGCTGGGTGGCTTGCTCAGAGTGGGGTCTCAGCTCCCACCCTGGCTGTTGGCTAGAAGCATATCTGGATTTCTTGTTCTTTCTCTGAGTGGGGCTCCAGCATTTTGCAGCTGATGTGTTTGGAGTAAAAATCTTTACAGGCCCAGAGGAACATTAGCAACATTGCAAATGCTTTTTGTTAAGAGAAAAAATGAAGCTGAATTATAATTGTGTGAATAGAAGAAAGTGTGAAAGTCTTTTATCCCTCGAGTCTTGAGGACTCAAGATCTGTTTTGCTTTCTACATGGCTGGAAGCAGGAGCTTAGTTCCTATTTAGAGAAATTGCTGATGCTAATGCAATTTGATGTTTATGTGCATCAGAACCATAAGATAGATACAAAAAAATTCTTTGGGTGTTTTGCAGAGAAGATGGTCCAGAGATGAAAAAGACTTCTTGGAGGAAGCTTTTGATGAGTTTGGAGGATGAATAAGAGCTCAGTAATCAACAAAGGCAGATGGCTTTAATGGAGGAAGAGAATTCCTGGCAAAAGGACAAGGAAGAAAGTCTGATGTGGCTGTAGTATAGTGTATATGCTGGGGAGCAAGTGGATCTCCAGCATATGAAAAAGTGGATTGAGCTGAGACTGTAGAGAGATTTACTAATGAATGTGTATGAGATTTGTAATGGCAATGGAGAACCACTGAGCTTTTGTATGAGAACCTAGGTTTTAAAATAACAATTTGTTAGATATCCCTTAGATGCTGTTGCCATGTGACTTCGGTATCTGTTGGGACCTGGAGTACAAATTACACAGAGAGCTTGCCAGACTCAGCATCAAGGAATCCGTGCCTGGACACGGAGGTTGGGCTCACATGGTCAGCTGAGTCCACCTGCATTGAGGAGTTCCTACCATAGCAGTACCTGAGTGGTATCTTCAATGAGTGACTGGGTAATCTCTCAAGAGGATAAGTCAGCCCAACCCAACCAGTGATGTAGGTGGAACGGAGTTGGAGTTAGTGACAATGACATGGCGTCTTTGTTATTTCCTATGCTGTGTAGTGACAGCATATAACTCAGTGGGAGGCGTTGAACACCTCCCAGCATAGGGTGTCTGGAGCAGAGCCTCAGCCCTTGCCTTGCATGTGCTTTTCTAGGCTTGCCACGTGCTGGAGTGTAATTGTCCACACAGCTAGTTGGAGCCATTCTCAGGATTTAGTACCTTTCTCTGAGTCTTTTCCAGATTCCTTCTCTTCTACTGTATTTGGGTGAGTACAGGAAATAGCAGAAAGGCTGATAGGACAGACAGACAGATGTGCTGGCTATCTGGATACTGGCAGGAGAACCCCTTAGCTTCAGATGCCTGAAGGACTTCCAGAACCTGTGTAATGTCCCTGAGAGGCCACCTTCACTGCCAACCCTACTCCTAGTTCCAACACCTTGGTGGGCTGCTTGATGTGGAGCTAAGTCAGCGGCTGCCAGCCCCTCCATTCCCAGGCCTATGAAGTCTCTGCAGCCAAGTCATTTGCATTCCCATTTCAAGAGCAGTCACATTACTGAGCAATAACCCCAAAGTATGAGGTTTATCTTACGGAGTCCAGGCTCATGTCTGAGCACTTTCACCTGGCCTTGGGCTATGTGAGGAGTAGGTGGAGCCAGGGTCTGGGTATGATGTTCAAAGTGGTACTGATTTCAACCTGGGTTTTGTTTAGTTTGGTTAAACTCTGAGATACATTTTGATTAAATTAGAAACTGTCTGTAGCACTGTTTGTACAGGAAAAGGGCTTGTGTGGGATTTTTTTTATGCCCTAACTTACTTATAAATAGCTGTGTGGGGGAAAGGTAGTTGTTTTCTTTATGAAATAATCAACCCTGATGTAGTGGAAAGATCACTAGAGTGGGAATCCAAGCTGCTGGGCTCTTGTCCCATACCCACTCCCTTGCTAAGAGACCCTGTATGAGCCTCCTCTCATCAACAGGTTTTAGATTTCCTCATCTGTAGAGCAAGGTAGTTGGACTAGATGAGATCTGAGGTCATCTCCAATTTCAAGTGACAACACTTGAAATTTCCTCCCAAGATAAACTCAGAAACAGCAGGAAGGTATTTCTAATGTCCCTTCCCTACTGGAGTCAGGTTTGGATGTGGTGATCAAACAACCGTGGTGTCAAATACTCTGTCCCTCACCAGATCACATATTAGAAAGTGTGTTCCCACTGCTGGTTCCAGAAAACAAATGCCAATAATGACATACGTGTAGAGCAATCCTAGCCATTTCTTTTGGAGATGGAAGTGAAACTCAATTTTCTGTTTTGTGAATGAAGGAGAGCAGAGATAACTTTTTAAGAAGCATAATAATTAAAAATTACTCTCAATTCTGTAATAACCACATAAGGGACCACAACAGGGAACAAAAAGCAAAAGAGAGGGAAATAAAGAAGAGAGAGGCAGAGCAAGAGAGTAGAACGAACTGGATATACCCAGTTCAATTCAACTGACATTTACTGAGGCTAGAGAAGATTCATGTTCTCAGAGCAACATAATAGTTGTGACTGTTGATATAGCTTGGCTCTGTGTCCCCACCCAAATCTTATCTCAAATTATAATAATTTCCACCTGTCAAGGGATCTATAATCCCCATGTGTCAAGGAAGGAAGGTGATTAGATCATGGAGGCAGTTCCCCATGCTGTTCTTGTGTTAACAAGTGATTCTCATGAGATCTGATGGTTTTATAAGTGTTTGGAAGTTCCTCCTTTGTTCCTCTATCTCCTGCCACCTTGTGAAGAAGGTGACTACTTCCCCTTTTGCCATGATTGTAAGTTTCCTGAGGCCTCCCCAGCCATGTGGAACTGTGAGTCAGTTAAGTCTCTTTCCTTTGTAAATTGCCTAGTCTCAGGGAAGTTCTTTATAGCAGTGTGAAAATGGATTAATACAAATGTAAAGATGCATATTTTTTTCTTGAACTACAGTTGTCCCTTGGTATACTCAGGGGATTGATTCCAGGATGCTGGAGTGTACCCAAATCCATACATACTCAAGTACCTCTGTTGGCCCTATGGAACCTCCATATATATATATATATAAAAATTGGCCCTTTGTATATGTAGGTTTCACATCCTATGAATACTCTTATTTTCAATCTGTGTTTGGTTGAAAAAGGATTCACATGTAAGTGGAACCACACAGTTCAAACCCATGTTGCTCAAGCGTCAACTGTGTAGGCTTTTTTTGAAGACATCAGTCCAAGATGACGGTTTTCTCTTGGAGCAGGGCTACCTTCTGTTGTTATACCATTCCTGATGGAGGGGGACCACTTTAGGTTCTGCATGAGGTTGATCAGATTTCTGGCCTGGTCATGGGGGAACTTTGACAAATGCTTGTCACCCCTGGACAGGTAGTCATGGCCAAGGGAGCTAGATGAACATAGAAGCTGCTTTCCCTGAGAAGGTTTGGAAAGGGTGACATTTGAAAAATCCTGCTCTGTTTGATGACGAAGAAACTGGCAGACACTACCTTGGCTAGGGGACCAAGTCCATGTCATGAGAGATAAGTCATGTTGACAGCAGGTAGCCTCATTGGCTGTGGAGAGGAAAGCACTTCACTCCTGTGGTATTTTTTCTGCAAAACCCATAGCCTCAGTGTAAATATGAGATAAACATCAGACAAGCCCAAATTGAGGGGCACTCTACACCTGACCAGGACGTCCCCAAACTGTCAAGGACATAAAAAACAAGGAAAGTCTGAGAAACTGTTACAGACCTGAGGAAGCTAAACCTTTTTGCGAAGTGTAGCCTGAATTGGATCCTGGAACAGAAAAGGGACATTAGAAAAACTGGTGAAATCCGAAGGGAAAAAAGCTCAATTAGTTAATAGTAACTGATCAATGTTGGTTTCTTAGTTTTGATGAATATGTTTCTAAAATGTAAGAATAACAACAGGGAACATTGACAAACTCCATGTACTACCTTTGCACTTTTTCTATAAATTTAAAATGATTTCAAAATAAAAACGTTTATTAAAAACACAAAGCACCTGCTTTGTGGTGAGTCTGCATGTCCCAACCATACAGCGTCCCACCCTTTGCATGGCTGTCACTTTTCCACTCCTTATAGGATGAAGAGGACTCTCCTTTCCCTAGAAGTCCCCTTAGCAGGACTCCATTATTGAGGGTACCAAGTCAGTTTGCTCTTGGAAACACATGACTTCTTATTTTCGTAGAAAATGGATGTGAAATGTCTCATTAGGAAACTCTCATATATAATCCTTGTGATTAAATGGTTTACCAAACTGGGTTTGGATGGACTGAGTGTCAGTGAATCAGCAACAGAAACCTGAGTTTGTCTTGGAAATTAATTCTTGATTGTGGCATTCCAGTAGAATCAAGTGCCCACATGAATCCATTCAGCATTTCTCTGAGAGGAGAAGACCAAAGATTGGAGAGGCAGAACGACAGACTTCCTAAGACAATCGACTGTTCCTTATGGAGCACCTGTTGTGTGCCCAGCCTTCTGGCAGGCCTCTGAGGATGGGCTTAATCTCATGGGGGCTGGGTGCAAAGGACAAGGCACAGTAGCCCCTGAAGAGGCTACAGAGGGCCTGAGTCTGCGGTGGGGAGACTGGGCAGCCCCAGGGCAGTGCCTCTGCTGGCTGTCTGCTTGTGTTCCTACAGCAGCTGGGAACACAAACCAAGAAACCCCTCAGGGTTGCTCCTGTCTGAATATCAGAGTTCTTCTGCAGCTAGGGTGATCAAGCATTCCAGTTGGCTTGGGTCTGAGGACTTCCCTGAAGTGTGTGACTTTTGGTGCTAAAACTGGAGACTCTCAGGCAAACTGGGATGATTGGTCACCTTACCTGCAGCTGACTGGGCTTAGAAGGAGCTATGATTAATGGGTCTGTGGTGGCACTGGTTTTTTTTTGTTTTTTTTTTTTTTTCTTTTCTGAGGCAGAGTCTTGCTCTGTTGCCAGGCACCAGGCTGGAGTGCAGTGGTACGATCTCGGCTCACTGCGACCTCTGCCTTCTGGGTTCAAGCAATTCTCCTGCCTCAGCCTCCCAAGTAGCTGGGACTACAAGGGTGTGCCACCATGCTCAGCTAATTTTTGCATTTTTTAGTATAGACGGGGTTTCACCATGTAGGCCAGGATGGTCTTGATCTCTTGACCTCGTGATCTGCCTGCCTCGGCCTCCCAAGGCATTGGTTTTTATTGTGATGTCCCCTGTGGCTTGTTAATCACTGGAAAAGAAGCTGGAAATCATCATGGTGTGAGACTCTGTTTCTTGGCCAAAAGGGAATAGCCATGGCCAATGCCTGTAAAGAAGCAGGTGCTCAGATGTGGCCCCTCCTCCACCTGTGACACTGAAGTAAGAAGAGGTTGGTTCCACTGAGCTAAGTGGCCCCTGCTATCAAGGGAGGGTCTCATTATCTCCCATGGAGGGGTGCTGACTCCATCACCAGCAGCAGGGACACATTTGTGTTGCCCAATAAAGTGACCTCATGGATCTCAACCCACGAATGACCAAACATTCCTGAATCAACTGCCTGTCAAAGGCTGTAAGCGGCATTGGACCAGAGTGGAGGGATGGGGGAAGCTCTGCATGACACCTGGAAGGGAGATGGATGTGGACTCAAATAGCTCCAACATGGAGGAGAGCGTGGTGCTGCAGGAGGGGCAGCTCGCTCTGTACCGCTCACCATCTTCTCCCTAATTTGATGTTTTCTTTAGTTCCTGTGGTTTTTAATTGAGCCACTATGCTCCTAGGCACCCATACCAAATGCTAGGTGTTCTCTTTGGCTGTTTTCTCTTTGCTGCTCCCTATTTCCAGAGTGCAGCTCTGGCTCATCAATTCTTCCACCATAAGACCTCTCTTCCATCTGTTTCTGCTGTTAGCATCCTAGTTCAGAGCCCACCAGAACCACTCCAAAGCTCTCCCTGCCTCCTGCTTCCACCCTCCCTTTCTATCCTTTACCCAGGCCATCTTCTCAAGGACCATCTTTGGCATGCCCCCCATGCATCAATGTCATCTGACATCCTCCTGACAAGGGCCAACTTCTGGCCCTCCCTGCTCCCCAGCCTGACTTCCCCACCCCCGTCTCCTTGCTCCCCATCAGCTTCAGGTATTCTGGGACAGAGCCCTCCATTCCTTGCTGATGCTGCTTGTTTTCCTGCTTCCCACCCTTGCTCATACTGTTGCCTCCTTCAGAGTGACCCGTGCTGGGGAAATCTTCATGTTGCCCTTCCTGATTTCCTAGAAAAAGTGCTTTCTCCCTATTCCAGGCCTTTCCCCCAGGATGAGTGGGCCTGACTTTCAGGCTCTTTCTGTGCCCAGTTATTTATGTATTGACCCACCTACTGCATAGGCCTCCTTGGGGGCAGGAGAGCCCAACTCTAGGCACCAGTATGGACACTGGAACTGTACATAGGATCAGTGGGTCACTGAGAGAATCAGATGTCATCAGCCCCCAGTGGTATTTCTTGGAGTCCTTAGGCTTTCTGGGTACAAGCATGTCCAATACGGGCTTTTGAAAACAGCCAGTGACATCTGCGTGGCTTGTGATGTGTCTTGTACCCTGTGTAGGATTAGGTGTTTTCATTTTTAGGCCTGTCATGTGGAGACCTTGGAGGGTTGGAGCACTGGGCAGTGAGACCTGTAAGAAGGCTCAGGCTTCTATCCTCACCCCCAGCCAACCCTGAGAGCCTGCATTTGGGTTAGGAAGGCGCAGTCTGGTTACCATCTGGATGACTTTGGGCTGTGTGTTGGTAGCAGCTCAGGTGATACTGGACAAGCAACTGTCTGCTTTGGGGTGGCTGTATCTCCAAGCAATGCCACAGCATCTTGGCAGAATAATTTTATGATCTGGGAGTATCCTTAATTTTCTTTTAAATTTATTTTTAGAGACAGTCTTACTCTGTCACCTATGCTGGAGTGTAGTGGCATGATCGTAACTCACTGTGACCTCAAACTCCTGGCCTTAAGTGATCCTCTTGCCTCAGCCTCCAGAGTAGCTAGGACTACAGGTGTACACTCCCACATCAGCCAACTTTTTAATTTTAATTTTTGTAGAGAGGGGAGTCTTGCTATGTGGCCCAGGCTGGTCTCAAATTCCTGGGCTCAAGTGATCCTCCTGCCTTGGCCTCCCAAAGTGCTGGGATTACAGGCATGAGTCACCATGCCAAGCACCAGGAGTACCATTAAGAAGCAGCAGACCTTTCTTTCAGCCAGAAACAAGAAATTACTAACCATGACAGAAGTAAACTCTTACTGCCAAAAGGAGCATTCTTTCCCATCCATGATCTTTGGAATAATTTTACCCCCATTTACCAGATGAGGAGACTGAGACATGGAGGCATGGAGGGCCTGGCTCAGGGACTTATAGGTAAGTGAGAGCTCCTGCTTTGTCCTTCCTAGAACATCATTGAGAAATAATCCTGACCTAAGCGGTACCCTAATGAGTGACCTTGCGATTGGAGGGCAGATTCTGTGGCAGAAATGTAGCCTCTCTGCACTCAGAAGAGATGTGTGTGTGAAGGAGAAAGAGGAGGAGAAAGGGTGCCTGTGGGGCTGATTTGAGGTGTGAACAGTGTCATGCAGCTGGAAGACAAGGCAAGGCATTTCACCCATGGGGATCATCTGCATCTTCCCTGCTATCCAGTGACTAGGAGGATCCATGCGTGTTTGCCAAGTACCTGCCCAGTGCCAGGTGTATCAGTTAGGCAGTGGATTTAGCCGCATGAAAAAAAAGATGGAATAATTGGTTCAAACAAATAGGGCTTATATTTCTCAGTTAAGCAAGAGGCGCAGGGTGGAGCACGGGGCTGCTGCAGTTGCCATGCAGTGTTCTTGGGTAGTTTTCATTCTCAGGGTTTCTTTATGGGTGGAAAATGGCAGCTCCAGCCCAGCCGCCTGTCCATGTTACCTGCAGGAAGAAGCCAAAGAAAATTCGTGGAGGAAGGGGTACCACTGCATAGGGAAGGGTACTTTGTTTACAAAGTGCAAATTGACTCCCACTATGATCCCTGTGGTGCCCGTAGCAGTTGGGGAGGCTAGGAAGGTGGTTCTTAGCGGGTTGCTCACCATGTGGAGCTGCGCTGAGCGCTGATTCTGCCCCTGCAGTTGCCCTGCGTGCTTCCTAAGGTTTTCTTGCTCTGGGAAGCTGTGTTTGCTTGGTTGTGATCCACTCTCCTTCCTGGCTTCCAGATCCACGTGGTCCCTGAATCTCACTCCACACATGGCCCTGACGCAACTCACCTCTGCCTTTTGTTCCTGAGACTACTGCCCCATTTTCTCCGTCTTTCCTGCTTGTGATTCAGCCTCTTAACCTGATCACAAGGTTGAGACTTGAGCACTCCCTTAGCCATCCAGCCACTGCCTGGCTATTGACTTGGACTTCTTCACTCACCCACTTGCTTGATCCTAGGTGTAGGGGGCAAGGGAAAAACAAAGATAAACCTGACTCTGGCCTTGCTCTGCAGGGCCCCAGTCAAGGCTGACTTTGCCCTCACCTATGCTGGAGTTCTATCAGAATCTGGTCAAAGGCATGAGCTTGATCAGGAAGGGATGAAACAGCCTTTGCAGTTTGTGCAAAGGACTTAGAGGAGAACCCAGACATTCCTCTTCGCTGGGAGCCAACCAGCCACCTGGGAACAAAGAGCAGATCATAACAGGAGTCCAGGGAAAGCCAAATGTGCCCCAGAGGGGGCTGGAATGACAGTTTCTTCTCCCCGGAGGCCTGAAACAAACTGGAGACCAGCAGTTTTAGCTTATTGCAAAAGAGGAACATGACTCAGTCCTCGGGAGACACTCACAGCTCAGAAAGCACTAACTCATTCCAACCAGACATGGCGAATGCTCCTTCAGGATGGCCATTTCTCTCCTCTCTACCTGTCATACTCTTAGCCATGCATCAAAGCCCATTCAAATATGCCCATCTCTGGGAAGCTTATTCTCATACTGCAGGCAGAATTAATCCCTTCCTTTTCTGTGCTTTCTTGGCACTTTTGAAAATAATATCTTGATTGTAACTTATCTCTTATCATAATTGGACTTGCTGATATGCCCTCCCACTGGGCCTCTTGAGGTCAAGAGCTATGTCTTTTTCATCTCAGTGTCCCTAGGGCCTGGCTTGAGCCTGACACGGAGGAGGTGCTCAGTGAAAGATGTGGCTTTTAACAAAATCTAATGTTACTGCCAGGAGTTGTCTGTTAGCTTTCCTTCATCTACAATCTCCAGGGTTGCATTCCAGCTGCTAGCTACCCTGACCCCCTCTCCACTTGCTCTGGACCTGCCATCACCACAGCCCAAAGCTCCGGGTTGCTAACAACCTCTGCCCCCCAGCGAGCCATTAGGAGGTATCCTTTGGGGTAGAGGGCCATGTGCCCAGCTCTGCAGGCCTAACGATGCCATTCCTGAGCAGCGATGTGGATGTATTTACCCAGCCTCTGTAACCTGACATGCAGCAGTCCTAATTGTCCTCTGCGTGAACCTGGTGCAGTATTTTAGTGTGTCCTATAGAATAATATTGAGAGAATGAACAAATCAGTGGCAGAACCTTCTGAGATTTGCCTAATTGCAACTCAAATTGTTCCCATATTGGAAATTACATGGCTAAGATGCCTTTTGGGGAACCGAATATTAGGAGCCCAGGAAGGTCAGCCAACAATGAGTTGCCAGACTTTTTTTCTCCATGAACTCTTACCGAGACGTTTTCCCGCAATGAGACATGTATAGGTTGACTCAAAACAGATTTCACCAATCACTTTATCCCATTTTGGACGGCTTAATTCAGCAGTTCACGTAACCCTCTTTAATCAGCCTCATGTTCAGTGGTCTCGAGCACTTTGATGAGTAGATGACACTCAGGGCAGCGCCCTCAATGGGGAGGCTGTGGCCAGTCACTGCCTTGGCTTTGGGAGCTGGGACCATATTTGGAACTCTTAGGGGCCCTGGGTCCCTGTGAAATCTCCAGTAAGGCAGGAAACCTGTGATTCTTGTTCCTGGGCATGCTTTATGCCCTGAGTGGGATGCCCAGGGGTGATGAAAGTAAAAGTACTGTTTTTCTTTTTTTGGTGTGTGTGTTAAGATTGTTCCAGTTTTGACACTGTTATGGGGAGGTATCCAGGTATCTCAAGAGTTTTGACTCTGACATTGAATAACAATAGGTTGGCTATCTGCCTAGTTCAGTGCCCTCAGGGAAAAAGTAATTTCCTGTCTTTCCCTTTATGGAATTGGGGGAACCATGTGCCTGGACTTAGATTGGGAGGTAAGTTCAATTGCTAGTATCTACCTTGTCACTTCTCGGGTTGACGAAGTCACAGTCTCTACCCAGGAGACTTCTGTGTGTCTGGCACTTTAACTTTGCAAGACCTCAGTTGTTGCTTGTTCAATGGGTAATTACACCCATCCTGTGAGAGGGCCTGGGGAAAAACTATTCCTCATTTACATACTGGGCAAACTGAGGCCTGGGCCGCTCAAGTGATTTGTCCAAGGTCATTCAGGGAGTTCATGGCAGAGTCAGGTTAGAACCAGCCTCCTACTCCCAGTGCCTGAGTCTCTTGTTTTATTAAGGACTCTGCCTCTCATTTGCTTGGATGAAATACTATTGAGAAGTTGGGGCCGTGCTGGTTCTGAAGAGTGAAGCAGCAATGCACGGCTGAGCGGCGTAATTTGCATGTCATCCTCAAGCCACTCCTGAGTGTGGACAGCTCGCTCTTGGGTATTTTCCCAGTTACCTGAATGTCATTGTTGACTCACTCTCCACTTAAGCCCTTCAGGTGCTTGCTCTGTGGACAGGCGGGGCAACCCCGACTACAGACCGGGTGTGTTCAGGGCCCAGGTGGGGAAGGAGAAGGCCATGTTTGCCAGGTACTGTTCCGGGGGCTTTGCATGGAGAGCTGCAGTCAGCGCAGTCAGATTTTGGGAAAAAGGGAAGCCAGTGTTGCCTGGATGGTGGGAGGAGTGTATGTGTGTGTAGTGTAGCATGTGTATGGCATGTAATGTGTGTAAGGTGCTTACCATGTATTTATTATGTCTATGTAATGTGTGTGGTATGACTGTGGTGTGTGTACATTTATGTGATGTTTTTGTGTACTGTGTGTGCTTGTGTATTAGGTGTGTGGTGTCGGGGTGTGGTATGTATAGTGTGTATATGTTGGTATTTGTGTATAATATGTATATGGTCTGTGTGTGCAGTGTGTACGTGGTGTGTGCAGTATGTGTATGATGTGTATGTAGTGTGGATATGGTATGTGTGGGGTGTATTTATCTGTTGTGGGTGTGCAGTGTGTGTGTAGTGTGTGTGGTGTGTATGGTGCGTGTGTGGTATGTGTTAGTCTGCAGTGTGTGTATTGGGTGTGTATGTGGTATGTGTTTGTAGTGTTGGGGGTGTGTGTGTGGTGTGTGTTAGTTTCCAGTGTGTGTGGAGGGTGTGTGTGTGGCATGTGTTTGTAGCATGTGTATGGGGGGTGTGTGTGTGTATGTGGTATGTGTTTGAGGAGTGGGGTGTATGTGTGTGTGTGATATGTGTTTGTAGTGTGTGTATGGGGTGTGTATGTGGTATGTGTTTGTAGTGTATGTGTGGAGTGTGCATGTGATGTGTGTTTGTAGTGTGGGGTGTGTGTGTGTGGTATGTGTTAGTCTCCAGTGTGTGTAGAGGGTGTGTGTGTGATATGTGTTTATAGTGTGCCTATGGTGTGTGTGTGGCATGTGTTTGTAGTGTGCCTATGGTGTGTGTGTGGTATGTGTTTATAGTGTGTGTATAGGGTGTGTGAGTGGTATGTGTTTGCAGTGTGCATAAGATGTGTGTGTGGTATGTGTTTGTAGTGTGTGTACAGGGTGTGTGTGTGGTATGTGTTTGTAGTGTGCATATGGTGTGTGTGTGGTGTGTGTTTGTAGTGTGCATATGGGTGTGTGTGTGTGTGGTATGTGTAGAGTGTGTGTGTGTGTATGTGTGTGTGGTATATGTTTGTAGTGTGTGTATGGGGTGTGTGTGTGGTTATGTGTTAGTCTGCAGTGTGTGTATGATGTGAGTGTGTGTGTGTGTGTGTGTTTGTGTGCGCGCTTGGAGGGCAGTGGTCAGGGAAGGCTTCCTGTAGTGGGGGTGGATTTTAAGGGAGCATTCTTGACAGGCAGGGTAGTAGATGGGGACAAGGGAAGCTGTGGGGGCAGTGGAGACAGGGAAGTGAAATGGCTGGGGCTGCGTCTGGCTGACACTGAGGGGCCTGTTAGGATCTATGTGAGGGAGGCAAGCTGCTGTTGTCCTGACCAAGCCCTCTGCAGGCGCCTGGCTGCCTGTTGTAGCAGTAGAGCCAGGTCTTTTGGCAAATACTCTTCCTCTAAACACTGCCTTCCAAAGACAGTGATCTGACCCGAACATCTGCTGCAGCATGGAAATAAGGAACAGGGGCAGATGGGATTGGCATGGGGCTTGGAGAATCAGAGAAATAGGAACTCGTGGGGCAGGAAAAGAGGTGATATTTATAGCAATTGTAATGGAATGATAATGTATATTATATATCTCATATGTGAGATATGCATTGGATATATATGTATGTGTATATGCATGTGTTTGTGAACATTCTCACTGATGGGAATTGTGTGCTCAGAAGTTTCAAATGACCCCCAAGAGAAGTCTGCCTATGACAATCCCAATGAGCCTTGTGCTTTCACGGCATTTGCCAAGCTTTGCAGTTCTGTGTGCTTACTTGTATTAGTCCGTTTTCACACTGCTGATAAAGAATATTGAGAGTGGGAAGAAAAAGGAGTTTAATTGGACTTACAGTTCCGCATGGCTAGAGAGGCCTCAGAATCATGGCAGGAGGCGAAAGGCACTTCTTACATGGCGGCAGCAAGAGAAAATGAGAAAGATGCAAATGCGGAAACCCTGATAAAACCATCACTCTTGTGAGACTTATTCACAGACACGAGAACAGTGTGAGGGAAATTTCCCCCGTGACTCAAATTATCTCCCACTGGGTCCCTCCCACAACACGTGGGAATTATGGGAGTACAATTCAAGATGAGATTTGGGTGGGGACACAGAGCTGAACCATATCATTCTTCCCCTGGCCCCTCCAAATCTCATATCCTCACATTTCAAAACCAATCGTGCCTTCCCAATAGTCCCCCAAAGTCTTAACTCATTTCGGCATTAACCCAAAGATCCACAGTCCAAAGTTTCATCTGAGACAAGGCAAGTCCTTTCTGCCTATGAGCCTGTAAAATAAAAAACAAGCTAGTTACTTCCTTGATACAATGAAAGTACAGGTATTGGGTAAATACAGCTGTTCCAAATGGGAAAGATTGGCCAAAACAAAGGGGTTGTAGGGCCCATGCAAGTCCAAAATCCAGCGGGGCAGTCAAATCTTAAAGCTCCAAAATGATCTCCTTTGACTCCGTGTCTCATATCCAGGTCATGCTGATGCAAGAGGTGGTTTCCCATGGTCTTGGGCAGCTCCACCCCTGCGGCTTTGCAGGGTATAGTCTCCCTCCCCGCTGCTTTTATGAGCTGGCATTGAATGTCTGTAGATTTTCCAGGTGGGTGGTGCAAGCTGTAGGTGAATCTACCATTCTAGGGTCTGGAGGAAAGTGGCCCTCTTCTCACCACTCCACTAGGTGGTATCCCAGTAACGACTCTGTGTGGGGGCACCAACTCCACATTTCCCTTCTGCACTGCCCTAGCAGAGGTTCTCCATGAGAGCCCCGCTCCTGTTGCAAACTTCTCTCTGGACATCCAGGCATTTTCATACATCCTCTGAAATCTTGGTAGAGGTTCCCAAACCCCAATTCTCAACTTCTGTACACTGGCAGGCTCAACGTCATGTGGAAGCTGCCAAGGCTTGGGGCTTGCACCCTCTGAAGCCACAGCCTGAGCTCTATGTTGGCCCCTTTTACCATGGCTGGAGTGGCTGGGAGGCAGGGCACCAAGTAACCCAGGTTGCACACAGTACAGGGACCCTGGGCCGGGCCCAGGAAACCATTTTCTTCTGTTTCCCTGGAAACTGTTTCCCTGGAAACAGTTTCCCCATTGTTTTGGGGATGAACGTTTGGCTCCTCATTGCTTATGCAAATTTCTGAAGCAGGCTTGAATTTCTCCTCAGAAAATGGGTTTTTCTTTTCTATCGCATTGTGAAGATGCAAATTTTCCAAACTCTGATGCTCTGTTTCCCTTTTAAAATGGAATGTTTTTTAACAGCACCCAAGTCACCTCTTGAATGCTTTGCTACTTAGAAATTTCTTCTTCCAGATACCTTAAATCATCTCTCTCAAGTTCAAAGTTCCACGAATGTCTAGGACAGGGACAAAATGCCACCAGTCCCTTTGCTAAAACATAACAAGAGTCACCTTTGCTCCAGTTCCCAACAAGTTCCTCATCTCTATCTGAGACTGCCTCAGCTTGGACCTTATTGTTCATATCACTGTCAGCATTTTCGTCAAAGCCATTCGACAAGCCTCTAGGAAGTTCCAAACTTTCCCACATTTTCATGTCTTCTTAGCCCTCCAAACTGTTCTAACATCTGCCTGTTGCCCAGTTCCAAAATTGCTTCTACATTTTCAGGTATCTTTTCAGCAACACCCTACTCTACTGATACCAATTTACTGTACTAGTCCATTTTCATGTTTCTGTTGAAGAAACTAGGAAGAAAAAGAGGTTTAATTGGACTTACAGTTCCACATGGCTGGGGAGGCATCAGAAACATGGTGGTAGCAAGAGAAAATGAGGAAGATGCAAAAGCGGAAACCCCTGATAAACCCATTAGATCCCGTGAGACTTATTCATTACCACAAGAATAGTATGGAGGAACTGCCCCCATGATTCAAATTATCTCCTACCAGGTCCCTCCCAACATGTGAGAATTATGGTAATACAATTCAAGATGAGATTTGTGTGGGGACACAGCCAAACCTTACCATTACTATACCCTGGGAGAGGTGCAATCAGGAGGAGACAGTCCATTACAAAGACACCTCCATTCTGGATAGGAAGATTGAATCTGCTAGCACAGAAAGTTTGCAAAGTTTCACAACTAACTTCCATTACTCTCATTTCTCATGTGAGAATCCTCTACTTCTAGACCTTAACATATCCAATGACCTCTGAGGCTCATCTTGTAATCTCAGAGCCTTGGCTTTTTCCCGTGGCTCTTTAAATGAGAAAAGAGCTGAGTGCAATTTGCACTCTCGTTCACATGTTTATCAGTAAATATGCAGGAAGCATCATCGTGTCTAGGCACCAGGGAGACACCTGGGAGGCCACTGTGCCCCAGGCAGACACAGGCCTTCCCTTCATAAGCCTGAGGTGTAGCAAGGACAGCAGCCTGGAGGAATGAAAGCAGGTTATGAGAGTGCAGGCTGAGGCCAGAGAACTGAAGAGGACCCAGAACCTAATCCAGGAGGTCAAGAAAGCATAGCATGTCACTAGGGAGCCCAGAAAAGGGGCAGAGTGTTTTGCAGCAATGGGAACAGCAGAGCAAAAGTGCCTGGACAAGAACAGGCATGATGGGTTTAAGAAACTGAGAGGTTTACATAGCTGGAGCTCTGGGAGCCAGGGAGAGAGTGGTCTATGGTGAAGCTGGAGAGGTAGGCAGAGAATATTTTATCCTGTGGGAAGCCCTCTGCTCCATTCCAGTCCTCATCAGAAAGTACAGCCCCTGAAGGTAATGCCAGCTGGCAGTGAGCACCAGAGACAAGGACAAAAAGCTACTGCTTAAATGCACAGGTGATCTGTTGGCATGGGCATTGCCCTGGGCTCCCCAGCTACTGGGCCTGAAGCCATGAAGCAGAATTCGTCTACAGGGCTAGCTGGCATCCTCTTTCCACAGCCTGTCATGGAAAGTACCAGATTTATCTCTGACCCTACATCTAGGCATCTCAAGCACCCTAATGGGAACAATTAAAAAAAAATAAAGCCAAAAGCCAGCTTTTAATCTATGAATAGAATCCTTTCACTCTATAGGTAGAATCAGATTGTCCATACCCTTTTGCCCACCCACCCCCATTTTTGTTTTCCCCTTAATTATATTTTAAGTTATGTAAGAGTTTCTCCCAAATGCAATTTATGGAGAGTTGATTTTGGAAATAAATTCTATTTGCTCAGATAAGGGTAACCTGGCAAAGAGACCTGGATAATCTTAAAATTGGACATTTTGTGACCTGTTTTTTGCCGAGAAAAACTAGCCTAATTCAGCTCCATTTTACAGATGGGTAAAGAGAGTCATGTTGCCTTGAATCCTTTCCGTGCTCACAGAGTGACCCAGGGGTCTGATGCCCTGTCCTTTGCTGCAGGCTTCTCTGGACTGAAGCTCATCCCACATCTTGTGTTTGTGGTCAGAACTACTCTTTGCCCTGAATGGTAACTGACTGTACAATAAGGTGGAGGAAAGCCCAGGTAAGGGCTGCCGTGAGCAAAAACATGTGGGCTGGAAGAAGTCGGTGTGTCGGGAACAGTCAAGGGGCCAGTTCACTGGTGCAGAGACACATGTAAGGCAATAGGGAGATAAGGAAGGTTGAGGCCAGATCCCAGAGGGCCTTGAATTCCAGGCTAAAATATTTGGACTTTTGGGTAAAGAGGAATCCTGGAGGCCTTTAAGGAGAAGGTGATGCAAGAGAAAAGGTGTGGGCTGAGAGCAGTGACACTGTGCCTTCTTATCTGCAGGTGTCGCTATGGGCTTGGGTGATTGTGAATTGGGCAACTAGGTTGAAAGTTTGAACAGGCTTCCCATGCCCCAGGGTCCAACCATGTGCTGGCAACTCCAAAATTCTTCCATTTTCTGAACTTGAAACTCACGTGACAATTGCCTCCTAGCATCTCCACTTGGAAGTCTCACAGGCTCAAACTTAACAGGCCTCAAGGGGAGAACTTGATATTCTCTCTCAAACCTGCCACACCTCAGTCTCAATCTCAACAAATGGCATCTCTAATTGCCCAGTTACTCCACTGGGAAACTGAGACATCATCCTTCCTGCTTCGCCCTTGGTCATCCTCATACTCATTCATCACCAATTCTGTTGATGCTATCTTCAAATATTTTCAAACTTATCCATTTCTTTACTATGGTCTCTACCTTAGTCTAGCTGCCATCATCTCTCTCTTGAACGTCTCTGCAACTTACTGATCTTCTTGATTCTATTTTAAGGCCCCATCCAACCTACCATCCACAAGCAGCCAGACCGATGATTATATAGATAGGCATGCAACTTCTCTGTGGAGGGACCCTCGTTGGCTTCCCTTTGCATGAGGACAATGTGCAATCTTTGCCATGGCCTCCAAGGCCTCATTCAGGTGGTCCAGATTCCTCTTTGACCCCCTCTCTTGCTGCTCTTCTCTTTGCAAAGATGCTTTGTTCCATGGCTTATCTCAGGGGCAAGATCCTTCTTGTGGCTTCAAGGGCTTTTTGCCTGGACCACGCTTGCCCCAACACCGACCCTACTTGTCTTCACATCTCAGGATAAATAGCGTTTCTGCAAGGGGCTTCCATGACCCCCTAATCCTGAGCAGTTTTTCTGTTGTTGTCCTATCCTTTAGAGACCTGTTCTTTTCCTTTGAAATCCTCATCACACTTTTGTGTCTCCTTGTTTAATGCCTGTCTGCCCCACTAGACCTGTAAGCTCCCTGAGGGCAGGGAGCACAACTGTCTTGTTCATTAGTGTGAGTTGGAGCCTGGTTAGTGCCTGACATGTAGGACATATTTGCTAAATAGTGAATGATTGAATGAATGGTGTTCTACCATTCTGTGATTATGTTCTCCTTCTCTCATATTCCAAGATTTTGTGAGCAGGAGGAGCTGAAGTTTGGAGATGATGGCTCAGGAGACAGTGACACAAATAACTTTCCATTGCTCAGTAGCAAGGAGCTGGGGCTCTAGCTCATGCAGATCCTTAAAGACCTCTTTGGTACCCTGTGATGGAAATGGCATCCGGGTGCTATCACCAAAGTCTCTTCACCTACAGCCCAGATGCCGAATTACCCAAATGATTCAGGGTTCAAGGGCTCACTTCCAGTGGCTTGTGGAGAAGTGGCTGAGCCTGTACTCATCAGTTTTCAAACAGCAATTCCCATCTTTGGATTAGGAAAGTAAGGCCACAGAAGGCCCATGTAGGCCGTCAAAAGAGTCCATCAATCACGCTTTTTCTTTCTATTATGATTTAAGAGTCTATCAGTTTTCTAACCTGTGCATACAGATAAATTCATATTAATAACAATAATCGGAATTTTACTACCCTTCCCATCTGTTTATAGGATCTTGACTCCCTTGCAAAGTTTCCCCTGAATATTTCTGGATTCCCCTGGATGTCTCTTGTGAGCTTCTGAACATGTCTGGTAGCCACTTCTACTTCTTCCAGGAACTGCCACCCCCATGGGGCCCTGGCATGCCACCCAAACATGGCTTTGGACTCCGTTGTCATCTTCTGTGGGCTCCACTGCCTCCCATGGTCACTCCTGTTGCTTGGCTCCTCTCATCAGGAACGGTGGTCCTCGCTAGCTGCAGCACTGATATGTAGGGCCCCCCAACACCAGGCTGAAACTGAAGGCTGGTCTGCGCCCTTTCCAGTTACTAGCTTGTCTTAAAAAATTTAAAGACAACAGACAGAAATCTGTAGGACTAGATGGGGAAGAGATCTGAGGATCAGAACCAGAGTACATTCAGAATCACTCTTTGCTGAGATGTGGAAATTTCATATCCAGGTCTCCATTGCTGAGTCTTGCCTTAGGATGAATTCTCTCTCTGAAGGCAATTCAGTTCTTTATGCAGTTAGAGTTCTCAGAATTCTGCCCTGAACATGTCTGGATCTCCACACAGGCTTCAGCTGGGACCCTTGCTGTTTACCATTGCTGTCTAGAAGGGGCTGAGTTCAGGGATCCTGGGCATTGAATGTAATATCCATGCAATGTGCTGAGAAATTGGCCTTGACTACCTGCTGTCTGGGGGAAGACACCATGTAGATGAGGCACATTTTGGTTCCTCTATAAATCTCTTTGTACTTGGCTTGCACTGCTGGAATCAACCTGAGGAATAGGATTCCATGATCCTTGTTTCTCCCCTTAGCAAATACATGTTTTGCATTCTTATCATGTCCAGCCATCTTCTGGTCTACCTTTATGATTTCTTACCTGGAAGTACAACATACGGGAAAATCAAATATTCCTCAGTACAGTTGGAATGTCTCTTGGGAAGCTGCAGGATTCTAAGGAGACGTCATGGATTTTTGTCTTAAGTAGATTACAGCCTGAGAGCCCTCCAAGTTGTCTCTGGAACTAGAGCTATAAACATCTCTGAACAAGATGCACACAGCTTGGCTTCTGTAGGGGAGCACAAGACTGGAGTCATGATTGGCAGATAGCTTGGGGACTGGTGGGGATTTTGGATCTGACCCACTGATCCAACAGGGGGCCTGGGATTCTGTAGTTGGTTGAATGGGCAGATGGTTTGGCACTGCTGCTGTGCGTGGTCATGCCTGAGGGTGGATCACCTGCTGCAGCTGGCATGGTATCCTGAAGGCTCTTCTACGGGCTGGAGACACCTTTGCTTGGCTCACTTTCATTGGCAAAGCTGATGCACATGGAATGTTTCCTTCAGAGTTAAAGACTGTTATCTTGCTGGGAGCGGGCCAGGAGTTTTCTGTGTGTTTCCAGTCCATGAGGGAGAGTTCTTTAAGGCATCATTCCCATGCTGTTGAAATCATGCTGGGCTGTGGCTAGTAATTCAATTCAACACCCTTGGAACTTCCTCCTTGGTGCGAGACACTGAGCCAGACCATAGGGAAACAGAGATGGTGAAGATGTGGTTCCTGCCCTCAAGACCACCTCGGTGAGAATACGGAGTGGGGTGCAGCCCAGTAGACACTACTATCTATTTTTGTTAGGCCAGAAACTCTTTTGAGAGTATGAGGAAAGCAGTGGGTCCTCTTATAAAAATGTACAAATACACTCCCTCCCCACACTGTTTTACATGCCAGAGCCGGGATCCCTGAAGTCAGAACCTCGGTTTGAAAAGTTCACCCCAGATGACTGACTGAGGGAGTGGCCGGTAGGACATCTGTCTGTGGGGTTTTGTTTTATTCCTGGCAAGGGAGAAGCTGACTCAGAAATGCAGTGGCATTGGGATGGAGAGGCTTGAAATAGAATTCATGGAGGGCGAAGGCCAAGGAGCCGTAGAGGTTTTGAACCTGGATAACTGGATAGCAAGTGGTGCCACTAACGTGGAAGAAACACAGCCTCTCCTTCCCTGTTGAGTGACGGGGAGAGGGGTCTGCACCAGGTTGGGGCAGGGATGAGAGCAGGGATCTTGGGAGCCAGGGAAGAAGAGACAGGTAAGGGATGCTTTGGTTTCTAACCTAGCTGTGCTGGCCTGTGCAGAGGTGGTCGTGGCCTCATTAATGGCCTGTGACGTGATCTTCAGGCTTGGCCTTGGGGATGTGGTTTTGTCTCCGATGTGCAGTTGGTACTTGGACATTACCAAAGTACCTCAACTGGGAGTTGACCTAACTACAGTATCATGCCACGGCCACATTTGTACCTAGAGTAGAATGTTAAATTCTGTTCGTGGAACTACAGGTTGTTGGGGACACATCCGAGTCAGTGTGGAAATTTTTTAACTTCTCATGCCTAGACCACCTAAGATATGCTGGAGCTGGGGACCCGGGTTAGGCATTTAAAAAGCTCTCAAGTAGATTCTAATGCATGCTGTTTATGAACTGCCAATTTGGATCATCCTCTCTTTTTAAAATGTTTTTTAATTTTTATTTTTTTATTTGAATAGGTTTTGGGGAACCGGTGGTGTTTGGTTACATGAATAAGTTCTTTGGTGAATAAGTATTTGTGAGATTTTGGTGCACCCGTCACCCTAGCAGTGTACATTATACCCAATTTATAGTATTTTATCCCTCCTCACCTCTGACCCTTTCCCCCAGATCCCCAGGGTCCAATGTATTATTCTTTTTTTTTTTTAAATTGTACCTTAGGTTCTGGGGTACATGTGCAGATCATGCAGGATTGTTGCACAGGTACATACGTGTCAAGGTTGTTTGCTGCCTTCATCCCCCCCATCACCTATATCTGGTATTTCTCCCCTCATTATCCCTCCTCACCCTTCCCACCCCCAACCGTCCCTCCCCAGCACTACCCAACTGACCGCAGTGTGTGATGCTCCCCTCCCTGTGCCCACGTGTTCTAGTTGTTCAACACCTGTCTATGTGTGATAACATGCAGTGTTTGGTTTTCTGTTCTTGTGTCAGTTTGCTGAGAATGATGGTTTCCAGATTCATCCATGTCCCTATGAAGGACATGAACTCATTGTTTTTTATGGCTGCATAGTATTCCATGGTGTATATGTGTCACATTTTCCTCATCCTCTCCTTTTATAACTGAAGGGATGACGTCTTAGGAAGGAAAAGGTCATGACCCAGATTCTCTGATAGTGGCAAGACTCGTCCTAGCGTTCCTGAATTTGGAAACAATACCTTCCTCATTTCCCAAGTGCTTCTTTCTAGGGATAGGCCATAGTCTCAGGCTCTACCCACTAGATTAAAACATCAGAGATCTTTATAGACAGTGTCTTCCAAACAGCTTTTACTTCTTCATTGGAAGGCCTAGGGGATATGCCTCTTCCATCCCAGGTGTTTATGATGGGAAAACAGCACATGGAACTTTTCCCTGAGCTCCACACTAGAAAACACGGGCTGAGCTGGCTTTTTTTGTGGCTTCTAGAGAACACTTGGGTCCCATCACAGCATGTAGAAGGCAGGTCTTGGCATGCTCAAGGCCCTCAAATTCTTCCCCAAAGACATCACAGAACCAGTCTGTTCTGCTTTGGATCCAAACAGCCTGAGTTCCCAGAGGGACCAGTCTCCAGAGGGACTTTTGTCTTTCCTGCTCATGGTTTAGCTTGGCCACAAAGCTGAGGCTGCCAGTGCCCAGGTGGACTTCTCTAGGGCCAGGAGAGCAGGGCTGCTGGGGCCATGGTTGTTGGGCCTCAGCAGAGGCTACTGAATACAGATGACACTTAGAGGGCACAGATATCATACTTAAGTGAGTTCTCCCAGGGGTGTTTCTAAGCTGCCCCAGAGCACATGGCTTGGACCCTTTACGTGGCCCTCAAAGGCAGCCTCCAGCCCACTCCTTGTTAGCCAGCTCTGAAATGGGAGCACAGTGGCAGACAATCAGTGAGACTTACAGTTGATGTTTGCATCTTCTTTAACTTCCCTCTCCTATAAGTTCCTAATGTAATTGCATAAGTGACGAGATCCTGCAGAAAAAAGCTGGATAAGGTAGCATGTGGCACCAAGTGCGCATCCTTCAATAGCAGGAGGGGTGTCTGTACCTCTGAGGAAGAGGAGCTCTGGAGGAATGGGAGCCTGGAGAGAGGCAGAGCGGGTGTTTCAGGCAAGATGAATCCCAGAAACTTTTCTTGCAGGGGCATGAGTACAATGAGTTCACACTGGGCCACACCTATAGAATTCCTTGCTGTATGTGAATTTGGACAGCAGGGATTAGAATCTGGTTACAGACAACTGTAACAGTAGAAATGAAATGTAGCAGGCTGGATTGGGAAAACATAAAGGCTTTCTGCTTTCAAACTGAACTCAGAGAAATAACAGACCGAGAATTTAGTCCAATAATTATATCAGTACTGGTACAATGAAGTGACACAGTCAGGCACATGAACCAGCATGAGACAGAGTAAGAGTAAAATGGGACAAGGTCCTGCATGGATACAGAGGGGATAAAGCTGATCACAGATGGCAGAGGAGCCATAGAATGAATGAGGAGGAGCAGCCCTGGGCAGAGAGAGAGAGAGATGACACCTTCACCCTGCCTGACCTACGATTTTCACTTGTGCCTTAGGGAGAGGGAATTGGTGATTAACCTCCTGGGGATTACAGCATGCTCTTGTCAATTTAACAGTTACAGTTTTGACTAGAGGCCCAAGGCATGTGGTTATTTACAATCTTGTTGAGAGAAGAGTTTGAATGGGACTCACTGCAGTGCTGGAATGGACCATGAATGATTTGGTCAGACAAAGCTGAGCTGCCCTCCTGCTCTCATGTCTCCATGTACACTGCTGTACTCTGCTTCTCACAACACTGTAACTGTGTGTGTGTGTGTGTGTGTGTGTGTGAGTGTGTGTGTGTGTGTGTGAGAGAGAGAGAGAGAGAGAGAGAGAGAGGAAGAGGGAGGAGGCACACCATTCATAGTATTCTAAATGAATGGCCCCTCCTAGAATTGTGCAGTACACAACCTGCACAGCTGCACATATCAGCTCTGACAGCCAAACAAAATAGAAGTTTTGAAAAATTTAAAGATGAGACTGTTGAGCAGAGCACGGACTGGACTCTGTGGTGTAGAAGAGCCTATTACATATTTTCTCTGGGGAATGGAAAAGGAATTTGGGAGGCTTTTGCTGAGAATGCTCCAACTAGTGAGAAAACTTGTCTCTCATCAACAGAGACATAAAACTCCAGTAAAAGTCAAAAAGGCTGTTAACTGTGGTGTCAAGCTAGGGCATAGAAAATATCAGCTCTCTTCCAAAATATAATACAGGAGAAAGCCAAGAGCCTATTCCAAAATGTCTGCATTTGTATATTTGTGGATTGCTGAAGGTTTCTGGGAATACTGAAATGTTATTTACAAAGTCCTACTGTTACGATATGTACAGACGTGTGCATGTGTATGGACAAATTCACTTGGCTTCAGAGTGTATATAGTGGACTCTCATTTTATGTCCATTTATGTTCCATACTGACTTTAGAAATTAATCACAACTTAAGATACAACTTCACCATTGCCTTCAGATCTCAACACAACAGACAACATTATTGACATGCATCAGGGTTATAGTTGGAAACTTAGAGACAGAGTTGCATGAACTCCTCAGAAAAGCAGGTGCTGTCTATGCAAGTTCCAGTTACTGGTAGGAATGTGAGGGTCATCTTAAAGACAGAATGTTTTCACAACTTTTCATCGAATTGTAGCATGCATACAAAAGAGTGAACACAAGTACATGTACACAAGTACATGGTGTGATGGTTTTTTGCAAAGGTCATTCTCCTAACGCCACTCAGGTTAAGAAAAAGAACATTACAAATCCTTAGGCTCCTCCCAGTCACTCTCCACCCCAAATGTAACCAATATCACAGTCCTTAATATCATAGATCTGTTTGACTAATTTTGAACTTTATATAAATAAAGTATGCACTCTTTTGTGCCATCTTCTGTTTAGCATTCAGTTTGTGAGATTCATCCATGTTGTGATGCAAATAGTAGTTGATTTATTTTATCGTCGTTTTATGCATATGTTAGAATTGATTCATTCTATTGTTGATGGCATTTGAGTGGCTTCCAGTTTGTAGCTCTCACAGAACGGCAGAAAGTTCCAAATGCCCTAGAACTTTGCATAGTCACTTTCCTTTTGTTGTTCTTCTTTTTAACTCTAGATCTTTAGATCAATCTTTCTCAAACTGAAATGTTCATATATACACACAATCATGGATACTGTACTTTATGGACTCTTAAGGGATAATCTAGGTCAGTACCACTTTCAGTGTGATTTGTAGACCACTGCTGGTGTGGGAACCAGGTTTTACTTGTCTACAAGTGGACAAGGACCTTGTATCAGGATGTAAATCAACTGTCTTTAGTAAATGCAAATGTAAAATGTAAATGTAAATCAACTGTCTAGCTCTTTAGTATAGCTAACATTTTAATTTTTCATAGCAAGACTTTCTCAATGAACAAAGCAACATTATATTGATTTACCTACTGGCACAAGGTTCTTATGCCATTATACACCAGTAGTAGCAAGCAGTTCATGGGCTCGCTACTTTGCGTAAAATTGAAATAAACTATTCATTTATTTCCTTTTGACATAGACTCTCACTCTGTCTTCCAGGCTGGAGTACAGTGGTACAATCTCAGCTCACTGCAACCTGCACCTCCTGAGTTCAATTGATTCTCATGCCTCTGCCTTCTGAGTAGCTGGGATTACAGGCATGTGCCATCACGCCCAGCTAATTTTTGTATTTTTTTAGTAGAGATGGGGTTTTCCCATGTTGCCCAGGCTGTTCTCAAACTCCTGGCCTTAAGTGATGTGCCTGCCTCAGCCTCCCAAAGTGCTGGGATTATGAACATGAGCCACCATGCCTGGCCGAGATAAACTATTTAAACTTTTTAATTTTCACATTATATGATGACTATAAACCTTCCTATCCTCCACTGCCACCTTCATTAGATGCATCACTGTGCATTTTACACATTATATGGATTTGCATTTTCCTTTGGGGCTTTAGCAAGTTCAAAGTGAAAAGCAGCTCTTTCAGTTATGCTGAGGAGAGAGAGAGACAAGATCCAAAGATAACAGTAGGCCCATATATTTGTAGTCATCATTATCCTGGATGACTAGACAAGTAGCCAGCGCCTTGAGAATGTGTCTTGGTCAGGGCAGTGGCTTCTCAGGTAAAGATGATATCTCTTGACTTACTCAGGTATTGTGATCCATTTGGGATTTTAATATGGTGATGAACAATGCCAAGCCCACCCTCCAGCTGTTCTGAACTATAACTATGTCTTGCAGTGTCCTCTCTTCATAGATTTGCTGATTCCACATCTTCTATCTGCAACACCTGGGTCTCTGTGATGTCACCCATCATTCAAGCTCCATTGCAAGCACCACTTTCTTTTTTGAAATAATTGATTGAGATAAAATTCACTCAGTATAAAAGTCCTCATTTTCAAGTGAGCAGTTTTATGGCATTGAAGACATTTATAACTTTGTCCACCTCTTTCTGGTCCCAAACCATTTCTATCGCTCCAAAGCAAATCCCCTTATTCATTGTTATGGGTTGAACTGTGTCCTCCCAGAATTCAGATGTTGAAGTCCCAACCTCTTGTAAATTAGAATGTGACCTTATTTGGAAATAGGGTCCTTGCAGATGTACTGAGTGAAGAAGAGGTCATTAGGATGGGCCTTAATCTAAAATGACTGGTGTCTTTATTAAAAGAGGAAATTTGGACGCAGAGCCATGCACATAGGTAGAACAGCATATGACAACGAAGGCACAGATTAGAGATTTAAGTGATACAACTGAAGACAGGGACACCAAAGATTATCACCAAACCACCAGGAGCTGGGGGAGAGGCATGGAATAGTTTCTCCCTCACATCCCTCAGAAGGAACCAATCTTGCCAAGACCTCCATCTCAGACTTCTAGCTCCTAGAATTTTATGCCTATCAATTTCTGCTGTTTAAGCTGCCCAGTTTGCAGGATTTTGCTATGGTAACCCTAGGAAATGAATATGCCCATTAAACAGTTTTTCCTCATTTCCCCTGTGGTGGTTAATTTTATGTGTCAACTTTGCTAAACTATGGTACCTAGTTTTTGGTCAAACACCAGTTTAGATGTTGTTGTGAAGCTATTAGTTTAAGATCTGATGAACATTTAAATCAGTAGATTGTGAGTCAAGCAAATGATCCTTTATAATGTGGGTGGGCATCATCCAATCAATCCAAGTTGAAGACCTTAACAGGAAAAAGACAGGTGTACCCTGAATGATATGGTTTCCTCTGTGTCCCCATACAAATCTCATCTCAAACTGTAATCCCCATAATCCCCACATGTTGAGGGAGGGACCTGGTAAGAAGTGATAGAATCATGGGCACGCTTTCCTTCATGCTGTTCCTGTGATAGTGAGTGAGTTCTCACAAGACCTGATGGTTTTGTAAGTGTTTGACAGTTCCTCCTTCTCACACACTTTCTCTCTTTCTTGCCACCTTGTGAAGAAGGTACTTGCTTTTCCTTTGCCTTCTGCCATGATTTTGAGTTTCCTGAGGCCTCCCCAGCTATGTGGAACTGTGAGTCAATTAAACTTCTTTTCTTTACAAATTACCCAGTCTCAGGAAAGTTCTTTATAGCAGTGTGAAAATGGACTAATGCACCGAGGAAGAGGAAATTCTGCCTCTGGACTATCTTCAGATTGTAATGTCAACTTTTCAGTGAATTTCCATCTTATCCTGCCCTACAGATTCAGACTTGGGAGTGTCAATAATCATGTGAGCCAATTTCTTAAAATAACTCTTGCTTCCCCCATATAGTCTCATATATATATATTAACATTTGCACATAACATATAAGATATATGCAATGATTATATATATATGAATATGTACATATGAATATATATTCTGTTTCTCTGCAGAATCCTGACTAATATTATACTCAACAGCCCCAGCTCCTGGAAACCACCAATCTACCAATCTGTGTTATGTGCTTATGGATTTATCTATTCTGGATATTTCACACAATATGTAACTTTTAATGTCTGGTTTATTTCACTTACCATAATGTTTTCTAGATTCATCAGCATTATAGCATGTATTAGTACTTCATTTCTTTTTATGGCTGAATAATTGGTATATTCCATTGTAGGTATATGCCATAAGTTGTTTATCAGTTCCTCCATTGATGGACATTTAGGCTGTTTCAACCTTTTGGCTATGTGAATATGCTGCTATGAACGTGTGTATACATGTACTTATTTGAGTCTCTGTTTTTAATTCTTTTATGTATACACCTAGAAGTAGAATTGTAGCCAATGGCAATTCCATTTAACGTTTTGAGGAACTGTCAAACTGTTTTTTACAGCAGCTAAACCATTTTACATTCCTATCAGCAACATTTGAGGGTTCCAGTTTATCTACATCCTTGCAAATATGTATGTTTAATCTTTTGATTATTGGAGCCCTAGTGGTTGGGAAGTGGTACTCATCATGATTTTGATTTGCATTTATCTAATGACTAAAATGTAGGGCATCTTTTCATGTGTGTTTGGCCATTTGTAGATCTTCTTTAGAGGAATGTCTATTCAAGTCCATTGCCCATTTTTATTTGAGTTGTTTGTCTTTTTGACTCTTACTGGATACATGATTTGCAAATATATCCTCTTGTTCGGTAGGTTGTTCTTTTACTTTCTTGATAATGTTCTTTGTTTGAGCCACAACTTTTTAAAAATTACATATACGTCATTGATCCATTTTGAGTTAATTTTTGTACATGATGTAAGGTAGGGTCTAACACCGTTCAGTTGCATGTGGATATTCAGTTGTTTCAGAACCATTTGTTGGAGTGAATATTCTTTCTCCATTGAATGGTCTTGAAATCACTGTTAAAAATAAAAGTTAGTGATCCGGAGAGATCCAAGATGGCCGATTAACAACAGCTCAGGATTGTAGCTCCCAGTGAAAGCGCAGAGAGCGAGTGGACGCCGCACTTTCAGACGAATTTTTGTTGCCCACAGACTAGGAGATTCCCGGCGGAGGAGCCACA
>CAUYLG010012513.1:0-87983 GCA_963573385.1 Cacajao melanocephalus | reverse complement strand
GTGTGGCTCCTCCGCCGGGAATCTCCTAGTCTGTGGGCAACAAAAATTCGTCTGAAAGTGCGGTGTCCACTCGCTCTCTGCGCTTTCACTGGGAGCTACAATCCTGAGCTGTTGTTAATCGGCCATCTTGGATCTCTCTCCTGTCAATATAAGTCTTAAAGCAATATGTGGATTCAGAAATGAGCATGAATTTTACATGTCCTATTTAAACACTGAAATGGATCACGTGATAAATTATTCTTAGCTCAGAAGGTAGTATAGAGTTCATCACTTTCATCATATAAGTTGTTATCATGTATATCTTGATTTTCACTGTTTTTTAAAGCAATATCTGGATCCACACAGGTATGTGAAGACTTGGTATCATACTTTATCTATTTACATTTATCCATTTCCACACACAAATGTAAATTCATGTAAATTGTCTATTATTTATTTTATTTATTTTTATTTTTTGAAACAGAGACTTACTCTGTTGCCTGGGCTGGAGTACAGTGGCATGATCATGGTTCACCGCAGCTTCAAACTCCTGGGCTCAAGTGCTCCTCCTACCAGAGCCTCCTGAGTAGCTTCACTTTGAACTCCTGAGCCCAAGCAATCCTCCTGCCACAGTATCCCAAGTAGCTGGGACAATAGTTACCAATCACTGGCTTTTATTTTTTTGTAGAGTTTGTGTCTTGTTATATTGCCCAGGCTGGTCTTGAATTCCTGCCCTCAAGCAATGTTCTTGCCTTGGCCTCCCAAGTGCTCGGATTCCAGGCATGAGCCACCAAACCTAGCCCACAAATTGTTTAAAAATGCAAAATATACCTCAGCCACTATGTGCAGCTCTTGTAATTACCATGGTTACTTCGTTAGTACCTCTGAAACCATGAGTTAGAACATAGCAAGAAGTGAGAAAATGGCTACTTGGCTGTACTGGAAAACAACACTTCACTTCTTTATATCTCTGTAGCATCATATTATTTGAGAGAACAGGTTAAATTGGTTAGTTACTTCCTCTTTTCTCCTACCTAAGCCCTTCTACAGCAGTGGCTCAACTCAAACCTTCATGGCACTTGGGCACAACTTCCTTGTATCTAGAGGACACAAGATAGAAATTCACTTGGGGCCTGAATAGGGTTAGCCATGAGCATGAATGTTTAGGGTGATGGGTCACTCTATGCCAGCAGTGAGAATGGGATTCTGACTGAAGAAAGATCCCGGTGGCTTACTCCTGTAATCCCAGCACTTTGGGATGCCGAGGCAGGTGGATCATCTGAAGTCAGGAGTTCGAGACCAGCCTGGTCAACATTGTGAAACCCCCGTCTCTATTAAAAATACAAAAATTAGCCAGGTGTGGTGGCATGTGCCTGTAATTCCAGCTACTAGGGAGGCAGAGACAGAAGAATTGCTTGAACCCAAGAGGCAGGTTCAAACAAAAAAGATATCCCATTTTTCTTTAATAAATTTAAGTTTTTTGCAGACTTGTGACATGTGGAGCCTTTTCAGTCAGTCAACCTACCTCCAGTGGCTGCAGCATGGCTAATGCCCACTTGAAGCATTATGGTTTCAAGTGCATTGACAGGCCTGGAGCAGGAGTTCATTTAACAATTGGGGTACAGAGATATAGTCAGTCCCCGGGAAGGGTAGGTGGGCAGTAAGCAGCCAGTGTGCAAAACAGCACACAGGAAAAAGGCCCAGTCAGGTAGATGGAACAGGCATAGAATGGTTTAGGGTAAGAGAAATAGCTTGGTGAGCCTATGGCTGAAGAGCTCCAGTCCCCTCCTGTTAAGTATGAAGCTTCTAGAACATTCTTATATGAATCAGCGCTTTCCTGCAGGTACCTAGGAACCACCTAGGGAGGGTTTTCCCATATAGGGATTTTGGTGGGGCCCTCGCATTATGAGGACACCAAAAAGATTGTGTGTTTGGGTATGAAGAAGCATTTATTAGACACCAAAAGCATAATTTGCCTTCTTTTTTGTCTAGAGACTTGACTTGGTAAACAAAACAATGATAATAGTATAATGGCTTTATATTTATTTAGAATCTACCACGTCAGTGTGCTAGGCATTTTAAAGACAGCGGATGAGGCTCACAGGATTTCTGACTTTGAAATGCATTCTGAGATGCTTTTGGGAGTAAAAGTTCATGCGCATGAGGTGTGTGCAGGCCTGGCCTCGTGGGTGTGCAGTCTGATCAATGGCACAGGGACCCACACTTCAAAGAGTCCTGTGCTTGATCTCACTTTCTGTTGTCACTATCTTGACGGTCCTAATCGTTGTTCAATGAGATCCACATTTTCATTTTTCATTGAGACATGAAAATTATGTAGCTGATCCTGAGTGTATGTCATTCAGCCCTGCCCAGACCTATCCTTTGGTGGCCTTTGACTCCCTGGTGAAAGCTCTGCATGCGTTCTCTGGTTTCTGAAATAGAACACATAAGTTTCTACTGGGTTCTAACTTGTTCCAGAGCCTCCATTACGGCATCCTGAGCTCCTAGTGTTATCTAGCTAGTTGACTAGCTTCTAGAGGGAGATAAGGTAGCAAGGAGGGTTGGGGAGAGGAGGGGTGCTGGCTTGTTTGTCTAGTACAGTGAGCATCTCTCCATGAGGTGTTAACACCCAGGTGGTGAGTAGAGTTGGGACATAATTAATATACAGTAACTCTGTTCCTTAGGTTCATTACAAAGTTGTAAGGTCCTTGAAGATGGGATCCAAGTAAAATAGATCCACCATTATAGTCCTATTGCCTGGCACTTTGTAGGTACCAACAAACATGTTTTTCAATGAATGCTGAAGTGACTGCATAAATAGAGAGAGAAAATTGCCGTGTAAATGGTGGAGGTATAAAGATAGGTTTTGCATTTTTGAGGAGGGTAAGGCAAAGAAGAAACTTCCAGAGACTGGAAATCAGGAGAGCTTTGTGCCTCTAGGATTAAGACTTCCTGCACATGAAGATGAATTACAGAAGTACTCAGACATAGGGAGGCCAAAGCAAACAGTAGGGGGGCAACTATGAAAAGGAAGTCGCCTGTACAGTAGAGGCTCCCACTGGAAGCCAGGCTGGCATTTCTCTAGCTCCCTCACTCTGGAGCACACTGAGGGTTACTCACAACCCTTCCCGCACATGCAGCCTCATCGACTTTAAGCGTACATTTGATATTGGCTGCCACAGATTTCTTTAGATCTGCTTACTGAATGGGAAACTGAGGCCAATGAAGAGTGAGAGACTCAAGACAATCCATGTGTTAAAGTTGCATTTGGGCAGGCTCTGAGATCTCTGGCCTCCTAGGGAAGTTAATTCAACAGAAGGAAATTGCAGTTGGCCACCTCTTTTTCTGACCCGAGGCATCTCAGTTGGTCTCCTTGGCTGTGCACAGCCTTCAAGAACATGCGCAAGGCAGGGGCATTAATGTCTCGACAAAGATCTGCAGCGGGCCACTGCTTGCTGCTTTCCCGATGACAAGGTGCATCTTTCACCTCGCATACACCACACATTTGGCTTTGAACACGATGGAGCTTGCAGAGGGCTTGGAGATCCCTGAGGGTGGCAGGTGCTAGATATTAACATAACATCAACTTTTGTCAAGCAGAACGTTCACTCTCACTGCTGATGCGGAGCTCCCCCAAGTTTCAAAATATGCAAAACTGGCTCGCCAGCATCTTTACACCTGGCCGAACCTCCTAATGGCATATCCCTGCCTGGCTCTGCCCAGCAGCAGCCCTCGTGCACAGCTTGAATGCTCCCCCCTCTTCTCTCCTTCCCTTGCCTCTTCTCTTGTCAGTTTCTTCCTCCCAGGCTTTCATGGAGCAAGTCATTTTTCTGGAGTTGTCATTTACTGCTCTGCCTAACTGCTACATCTGAGCGTGGCCAAACTAATGATGCAGCAATTAAGAGTGATTAGGGTTACTGATAATAAAGCGACTTCATAAACTTGATTAAATGCATTCATTAATGAACGTGTTGTGGGTGTCTGTGTGGAGGATAGCGTGGAATGAAAGGTGGGAAAAATAGAAGAATCTCACTCAGTAAATGTTCCAGTGTGGCTCTGAAGATGATGAGGAGGACTGAGGTATTTGGTAGGAAGATCAGGAGTCCCCAAGGGCTTGGAGATTGAAGAAATTACAGTAGAATTGCTGTCCAGAGCACATCATCTATTTCTACACAGTAGAAGACAAAGGCAACAAGGTGCTGAAAGAGAAGAGCCCCAAGAATCACCTGGAATGCCCCCAAGCTTGAGGTGTGCTTTAGTCCCCACCTTTCCTGGGAAGAAGCAGCAGAGGTTGTTATTAATTAACACAAGCAAAGCATTTTCCCTTCAATTCCCCTACCAGCTCTGCTGACGGTCATCAGGAGAGCTGCAGCATTCAGGCTCCTTTGATCCTCTCTGGGCTTGCTGAGGATAATAGTGCCACATTAATTACAACCTTCTCTGTCTCTTTCTTTTGGCAAGGCTTTGGAGTGCTGGGGAGACAGAGCATAGGGTCCTTGTCCTCCATGCGACACCTAGGAACTAGAAAGACCTTACAGGTTTAGAAAAACCTCGTTAACTCTGACCTCAACTCAGAGCCAAGACAATTTGGAAAGGAATTCCTCAAAGGGATTCTTCACTCAACACATGTAGATTCAAAGTGGTGCAAGTAGACCTGAGTTTAAATAAATAGAAAGGGGGCATTTAAAAAAAATTGAACAAGCTGTTTATTAGAGGAAGCCTCAATATACTTCCCAAGCACCCACTTACTATCGGCGGTACATTGCTTACAATAGACTCCTGGCCCGGAGCGAGCTCCCTTTGTACCTCCCAGACAAGCAAGCCATTAGCTTGGCTCTAGTTTCTGGTACATAATTCCAGTTATACTGACTTTCTCTTACATCAGTTGATGATTAAAAAGGAAATGAATCCTCATTTGGCTGCAGTGAGTCTGAACTAGTGCAACTAGGTTGCATTCCTCAAACCCCATTCTGGTCTGACGTGGTGGACTCCTTCAGCTGTGGAAGGTTCTGGTCCCCGACCTTCCATGCACTAGTCTCTATCCCTTCCATGTCCTGAAGCCTCCCTGGAGGGAATTTAGCATGTGGAAGGCATAGATAGTGTTCACTCATTCCTGCAGTACAGCCACAGCTGAAATGAAATATGAGAGCTGTTTTAAAAGATTTACGCAACCATCGAGTGACTGATATTGAGCAGGAAAATTTAACAGGCACCTCAGGTTTGTGAACCTCATTGATTTTGCCTTCAACCCATTTCTGGGGGAGGGATAACCCTTGAGGGGATAACTGGTCCCCACTTTAGAGGTGCTCATGGCCAGTTGGAAAGACAAGGCACATCCTCATGAAGAGTCATTGCAATGTTTAGCAATATGTTGTTAGCTGATCAATGAACTGTAGAGCATTTGTGGTGATAAATAGGAATATGATAGCCTTAAATTGTATATCGACCAAGAAATTCCATTTGTAAGAATTTAACCTTAGAAAATAATATTAGAAGATGATTTGTGTACAGGATTTTTATTGCAGCGTTATTAGTAATAGCTAAAAATTAGAAATAACCTTAATATCCAACATAGGGGAATAGTTAGATAACTTATGGTTAAATCCCTTCAATGGAATATTATGTAGCCACTAAAAACCATTGTTTTCGAATAATGTTTTAAGGGCATGGGAAAATGCTCATATATTGGGATTTTAAGTGGAAATAAACACAAACAATATAAAGCTATGTATCCAGTTTTGAATATCTATTATCCATCATTCTATTTATCTCTATCTATCTATCTATCTATCTATCTATCTATCTATCTATCAATCATCTATCTATCTATCTATCTATCTATCTGTGACATTGGTATTTATTACTTTCTTTATACTTGTCTATACTTTCCAAAATTTACAATGAATGTAAAGTGTATATTTTTTATAACCAGAAAAACTCAATTTATGTATTTTTGCTTGTTTCTATGGTAGAAAGAGGAAGGCAAGACCAAGCTTAAATGAGAAAATGTGGCATTTGTAGTTCACCCGTCCAAGAAGGGAGTAAGACCAAAGAGAACCTACCTAGTGCCATCACTTTCTGGGTTTCCCTTTAAGCCTGTAGAGGAAGGTGGGCAAGGGAAGAGACAGACATGGGGCAGGGACTTTTTAGAAAGACTCTGTGACGAGGTGATGGAGAAGCCAGGTGGGGAGGTCAGGAGGGGCAGGCTCTCACTGGCATTTTGGGCGCTGGCTTGGCAAGATGGGGGCCAAAAGAAGGCCTGTTAGCATGTCTGCAACAGTGCAACAGGTGGGGGACGCTCGCTGTGCAGTTCTGCTTTTTAATAACCGGCACTCATATCCTATGGTTTGACTTCTAACTTGAGTTGAACTTTACTGAGGTTTGAGTCAATGTAACCATTCCTGCTTGAGCTGCGCAGGTCAGCACACTTTGCCTGGAAGGCCACTGGGCTTCTTGCTGCCAGTAGGACCCCATTGTACCTCCAAGGTGCAGGTCTGGCTTCACTTCCTCCAAACACCAGCTCTCTTTTTCTTCTGAACACCTGTAGCACTCGCCCCTTAGCTGCACTCCTCACATACCCCCTGCGATGATTGGTTACCTTCATGAAGATATATCTGACACACCCTGTTATCTACATCATAAGGCTTGGGAGAGCTGCCGCTCTGCCTTGTACTGTACCTCTTTGTGCTTTCATACAGGCCCTCTCAAGCAATGGAGTCTCAAAACCAGAAGGCTGCTTCAAGGTGACTCCTACATACCTTGCATTTTATAGTCTGTGAAACAGTCAGAGAAAGAATTGGACTTGGTACACAGTCCGCTCGTGATGAATGAGAAGCAATTCACTCATTCAAGGAATCCTTAGTGAGCCCCTGCCTTCTGTCTTTAAGATCAAGGAGCTTGTTTGTTAATTGAAGACTGAATGGATGATTTATTGACTACATCCCTAATGTGGAACTCCAGATTTAACTGTAATAAATGTTTTTAGCACCAATTCTTTGCCAGGCACCATATATGCATCACCATCTCTTTATTTCTCACATCTATCCTATGACATAGCTTTAATCCTTTATTTTTATAGAAGAGAAGATTAACTGAGGGGGATTAACAACTCTGTATGACTGTACAGATAGACAGAATAGATCTAGCTCTCCAATTCATTCAGTGCTCTTGCCCCTACCCTAAACTTCAGACAGCTCCTGCACTGGAAGTCATATGTGCAGGTGGAGTCATCCAGGGCAATTCTTCTTTTAATGTCAAATACTGTCTATTTTCCAGGCATCCAGGAAAGCTCTGGCCCAAATTGCTCACAACTTAATGTCCTGTTATGAGCTGACTTTAAGATCATTTTCTTTTCATACAAGGAGACCTGGCATTTTGTTCTAGGGGTAGGAAATAGGTGAGGCCTGTTTTTCTGTGGTGGTTTTACACCTTTGGCAATTAGGTCTGCAGTCTGAAAAACAACAGCAGTCAGCCTGTGCTGGGAGAGGGAAAGAGAGAAAATTCTATCATGTCAGAATAATGAGATCTGTGATTTCAGCACTTACTGGGTCAAAGACACACACAATGTGTTTTCCTCCTGACATTTGGGGAAATTGCATTTATGCAGAGGACACGGGATGCTGGAACGTGGTACTCCAGAGATGCCACTCAGAATTGACAGACTGCAGTCTCCCCTGCCAGAGACTGGGCTTGATATCCCTCTAGGAGGAGTGAGCCACTGTCCTGTCCAGCCAGGGTGACAGTGGGGGTTCTCCCAACTCCTGAGACCCTGCTATGTCTGCTGCTGCTCTAGCTACAAGGAAAGAACCCAGTATCATGCACACGGAGCTTGTTGGTTAGTTCAGTGCACAGGTACATGCAGTGACTTCTTGAGCATCCTTTGCATGCAGAATGAAGTCCTCTTCCAACCCAACATCTTCTAGACCCCTTTCAGCTTCCAATCTTTCCCAGCACACCAGATGTTTGGGACAGCCCTGGGCTTCTCTTGGAGGAAGCTTAGTTTCTGTTTCAGGCTCTTGTTCATTCTCCAATTCCTGCACATAAAGGCCCATGAGCACTGAAGGAGTGTGGCTTGTTGCCTCTGAGGCTGATTTGGAGGCCGGGAGTTTATCGCTCTCTCTAATGTGCTCCTCCATCCTTCCTCCTGTCTCGCCGCTCTCTTTATCTGCAGTGGCAGTGATGAAGTGATTGATTATCCTGCCTCAGATGTCTTGTGTGGTTTTAAATTTAATCCTGGCACACAACAACAGGCTGACTGAGGGGGAGGTGCACACAAGTGCACACACACACACACACACACACACAGAGAGAGAGAGAGAGAGAGAGAGAGAGACAGAGAGAGACAGAGAGAGAGAAAGAAAACCACAACAGGGAGAGACTCTCTTGGTTGATGATGGTGGTCAAATCTCTCTCCTGGACATAACCCTTCAAAGGATTCTTTCTGTTCTCAATCTGGGAACTGTTTTCTTGTCTGGTTCTCTCAGAGAGAACTGGTGGCTTGTTAAACTGGCATGGTAGCATATCCTACATCAGTCATTCCTCAGAGGCTGGTATTTTCTGTGGCAGTCAAATGAGGCAGTTGGACTAATGAATAGCTTTCAGCCATTTTTAGAGCAGAACTCTTTTTTTTTTTCCAAACGCAAATCTTACCTGGAACCCTGATGTCAAAAACAGATTAGAGTGATGAACTGATTCCCTGGCCAGTCTACCTCTTTGCTATTTGCTCAGGTTCATGCCAGTATCTGCAGAATCCCTAAAGTATCTCCTGGGAGCCCTCAGAGTCTGTAATACTCATCTGAAAACCTACTGGACCAGATGGTGTATCCTTACCAACTCTAAGGACCAAAGAGACTAAATAATTGTCCAAAGTCTCACAGTGAATTAGTAGTTGAGTTGGGCTGTAACCCAGGTTTTCTGCACTAGATACAGTAAACATATTTATGCCTCTGTAAAGGATGTGGAGTAGATTTTTTCTTGTTGCCCTAGAATTAGTGATGAAGTTCTACAGCTGAAGACAGGAGGCATTAAACCCCACATTGTAAAGAGATCTACTAACAACTGGGTCAGCACCTTCTTCTAGAGCTTCCTATAAGTGGCAACATTGACCTTCTTGTAATAATCAGACCCCTGCCCCACGACTGAATCTCAGTCTACATATGGAGAGAACTGGGGGCTGAGAGGGAGGCAGTCATCAGAATTGTCTGCTTTGTAGGGGTACAGTATTCATAGTGAATGAGGGAGGGAAGGGGAGTTTCCATCCCCTCCTCTTTACCAAACCACAAGAGGAGGGTCTACTTGTGAAACTGGAAGATTAATATCTTATTCCTTGCTTGGATGTCCTACCAAGGGAACTCACAGACCTGCCTCAGGGCAAGGGAAGGGGAAACAGGAGTGTTGGAGGCTGGAGGAAGGCAGCCGTGCAGCAGCCTGACCCCCACCACTGGCTTTTCAAGTGCTTCCTAGATCAAGGAGGCTCAATGGGATAGAACTAACTCTCACCATCTTGCCTGGATCCCACCTGAGAGATCATGACCTATTCCTTGAGAAAGTGATCCCGGAGTAAGAGATTTCATGGAGGTGGACTCCAGGTGGCAGGGGCTGAGGGGGCCAGTGTGGTGGAGGAAGAGCTAGAGGTAGGTCTTACCTGTCAGAGAATTGTGCGCGACCTACAGGATGCTCCAAACATCCCAACACGTGCCACGCAAAGAATAGTAATAGTGATTGGTGTGCACTAAAGAAGCCATAAAAACCAGTATGGGTAGAATCATAATTGTATACAGTTAGGTAAAGAGATAATTCCTTCTCCAACACAATGTGTGAGCAGACCGCCTCCCAACCTTTTGCAAGTCCCTAAAGCCCCAAGCTGTGCCAGTGATGGGAGAGAGGGATCCCTTTAAAGTGGGTATTAAATGGAATTTATAAAGTGGACTGGATTTTTTCTTCAACATTTTATTAGGTAAATTAGAAAATATGCAGCAATGTTAAACGATTGGAACAATTAACACCCATTTAATTACCTACTAGTTTCACTAATTGTTAATGGTTATTATCTATCTATCTATCTATCTATCTATCTATCTATCTATCATCTATCTATCTATCTATCTATCGATCTATCATCTATCTATCTCAAATTAAATTGCAATGCCATGACACTTTACCCGTGAACATCGTAGTATGTTCTCTTAAAATTAAGATTATTCTTCTTATAATCACAAAGACCTAATCAAACTTAAAGAAAATTATTCTCCAGTGTCATCTAATACTCTGAATCAGACTATTTTAATCAGTGAATGTGACTGGAAAGTTGTGGATTCTGCCTGGGATGTCACTAAGTAATTGGAGAGGGGGATTAAACCTATCACGGTTTGAGGCAGTGATTGGAAGAAATAAAACTGCTTCATGCTCACTCCTTGAGGGAGATTAGAGCTGATGGCAATTATCTGAAGATGTTTCACAAAGGATGTGTGGCTTTCTGCTCTCTCGTTTCCATCTTCCTGATTGGAGCTAATCTTCAAATGTGGCCCCACTGTACCACATCTCTTGGTGTTCGTACCCTTGTCTACTCACCTCCATGTGTAATCTGAGCTGACCTTATGACCTGCTTTGACCAGTAGAATGTGGTAAAAATGATCCTGTTAGTCCTTGTAGCTTTTACTTTTGTGCTTTTATGGGTTCTCAGCCACCATCTAGGTACAACTACCGTGCAGAAGAAGCTTCATGAAGAGACCACTTGGAAAGACCATGTGGTGGGTGAAAGGCCTTGAGTCTACCTGATGGAGTGAGAGAAAGGCCCAGTTGCCCACCTGCTCAGCTGAGACTGGTCTTCCTGCCTTTCATACACAGGCAGCAGACATGTGAGCAAGCTGACTGGGACCTTGCAGCTCAGTCCAATCCCCAGATGATTGCAACCCCAGCTGACATCACAGTGAGAAGAACACTGACACAGCTGAACCCATTGAACCCACAGACTCATAAGAAAGAATTAAGCCACCAAGTTTTAGGGGTAGTTTATTATGCAGCAATAGATGACCAAAATCAGAGCTCTGACAGCAAAAACTGTGTTAGATTTAAAAGCAGGCTTTCCCCAAAATATGCCATATGCATGTAGGAAAGCACGCTGTTTAATATCTTCCTGTGCTTTCATCCTCTTGGCCAAAGATCCAACTTCCATGAGAGACAGGAATACACTTCCTTCAGTTAGCGCCAGGTAACAAACACCACATATAGGACTGGGCAGACAACAGCATTATGACCCAGTGGAGGCAGCAGAATGATATTTGACGATGGCAGTGATGATAGGTTATGCTATCTATAGACAAATTCCATCTTACTTGGAGCTGTCCCAGGAGAATGATGGAGGCACCTTTATCTGCACAGCCAAGAGACCAACAGGGAACCAGCAACTGAGGGCTGAGCCCTCCCCAGGCTGGACCGAGCTCCCAGGGGCTCCTTTGATGATGATGAAATTGACTCATGGTGATGTAAAGTGAGCAGTCCTGTCCAGCGGCTGATCTTTTCTGGCAATTATTTGGATGTAATGAAAGTGAATGCATGACATTTAAAAAGAAACTCCTCTGTCAGCAGGAAAGCTGCCACATTCTCCTGCACCTCTGAGAATACGCTTAGCTTGAAATAATGTTCATTTTAGCCAAGTTGTAAATTACAAGTGTGTTGGGGTCTGCGGGGATTTATTACCATTTGGAAGGAGGTTATTGGTCCTTGTGCAGAGTGACTGCTGCATATGGTGCATGTTACAAAGTGGCTGTGTCGTGAAGCTTGCGGCAAGGGAAAAAGTGCCTTTCTTGCTTTCTCTTTTGCTCTTTTGCTCTTTTTCCTTTACAGCTCCTCTCTAGAGTCTTTTTATTGCTAATGCTCGGCAGAAACACCAGCAATAAAGAGCACAATGTTGCAATCTGTTTTTCCAATTGTTGCTTGGATTTGATCTGACACCATTAATGACACATGACAGCAGGCTTGTTGATGAGTGGTTTGGCTGGGCTCTCTGTCTCCCTGGGTCAGGGAAGGGCAGAAATGCTCAGCTGCACTCGGAGGTTCGGCTGAGGGCTCCTGGAGCAGGGCATGAGCAGTGGGTCAGCCAAAGCCTTGGTGCCTGCAATAGCACTGGCCTCTCCTGCCAGACCCCTGCCCACTGTGCAACCAAAGGGTGGATAGGGGAGGATGCTGTGCCACAGGGGGAAGGGCACTGGCAACCTCACAACACTCACCTTCTTTCAGCCACTCTGAGTTTCCCTTCTTAAAAAGAGTTGTAGCCCTTCAGCCCCTGGGACTTAAGTTTAAAACAGCTCTCTTTTCTTGGAGAGGATCATGCTGGGGGTGGCGGTGTAGAGGACAGATCCTGGCTTTGGAATCAGAAGGCCTGAAGTTGAGTCCAGGTTCTGCTGTGGACTCTTCATATGACCCCAGAGAAATTTATTTGAGCTTCAGTTTCCCCATCTGTGATGAGTGAAGATGGGAAAGTGAGTCGAAATTTAGAAAAACAAAATGGTCCCACCCAGCCTCCCAGCCTTGTCTGAGCATCCGTATGAGAAGGTTTGTCGGTGGACACTCCTGGACACTGCATGAAGGTGCAGGCCTCAGCTCACACAGGTGGGTAATGTGTGGGCCTTGTGAGCACTTCGTAAAATTGTGAAGGGCAAGTGCGTGCCACTGCTTTTATTTTATTGCATGTGAAATCAATTTTCTCTTGCAGCTCAACAGGCACAGTTACCTGGGTCTATTGCTCAGGGTCTCTATAGGCTAAATCAAGGTGTCAGCAGGGCTATGATCCCATCTAAGGTTCAGGGTCCTCTTCAGCATATTCAGGTGTTGGGAGATTCATTTCTCTGTGGTTATAGGATTGATGTCCCTGTTTTCTGGCTGGCTGTTGGCTAGGGGCCACTGTTGGCAACTGGAAGCAAGCTCAGGTTCTAATCCTACCTTTGGTTATGTCAGAGTGAACTCATTAGTAATCTAATTTTGGGAGAGACACCCCATCATATTCTACATTCCTGCCCAAACCCAAAGGGAGGGATTACAGAGGACATGGACACTACGGGGTAAGAATAATTAAGCCACTACAGGGTAAGAATCTGTGGTCATCTTAGAATCCTTCCTACTACATATGTCCATTTCAAGATGACCTGGATATGGCATGTGGGCTACTGACTTTCTTTTGGAAGCAGTGGGGGACCCACATCTTTTCACGGGCTTTAGTCTTCTAAGAGGAGATAGCAGGGTTGATGACCTCTGTTATATGTTGGGCCTTGTTTCTTTCCCTAGCTAATAAGGTGACCTACCTGCTCCTTCGGTTACTGACAGTCCCACGAGGCAGCCCTTTGTTTCCCAGGCTTGGGTTCACCTTTTTCTTGGTTAAAAATTATCAGGTGATGTCCGAACTGGAAGGGCCTTGGGCATCATCTAGTCCAGCAGTTCCTATGAGAGCAGCCACATAAGAGGATTCACCTGGGAACTTGTTCAAAAGGGACTCCTGATTCACTAAGTCTGGGTTGAGTCCTGGAGTCTGCATTTTTTACAAATTCTGCAGATAAACTTGATGAACAGCTAGGTTTAAAATAAACAAAACGAAATAAGCAGAGTCCTTAACATTGGAAATAAGAGATGAGCTGAACCTGAATGCCTGTGGGTCCCGCCCACTTCTTCAGACCTAGATTGGAGTTTACAGGCCTGTGCTCACATTTCTCTCTCAGCAGTCTCATGATATATTTCTTATTTATTTATTTTTGTTGACACATAAGAATCATACTAATATATTGGTGCATATGACATTTTGATACATGCATAGAATGTGTAATATAATAATCAAGTCAGGGTATTTGAGATATTTATAATCACAAACATTTATCATTTTTTTTGTGTTGATATCATTTCAAATTTCTTACAGCTATTCTGAAATATACAATACATTGTTGTTAATTATAGTCATCCTACTCTGCTATTGAACATTAGAATTTACTCCTTCTACCTAACTATATGCTTGTTCTCATTAATCAACTTTTCTTCAACCCCTCCCACCCGCTTCTCAGCCTCTGGTAACTTCCGTTTTACTCTCTACCTCCATGAGACTAATTTTTTAGTGCTCACATATGAGTGAGAACATGAGATATTTGTCTTTCTGTGCCTGGTTTATTTCACTTAACATAATGACCTCTAGTGCTACCCATGTGGCTGCAAATGACAGGGTTTTATTCTTTTTTTATGGCTGGATAATATTCCATTGTGATATAGACCACATTTTCCATATCCATTCACCTATTGGTGGATACTTAGTTTGCTTCCATATCTTGGCTATTGTGAACAGTGCTGCAGTAAACATGGGGCTGCAGGTGTCCCTCTGACATACTGATTTCCTTTCATTTGGATAAATACCCAGTAGGGGGATTACTGGATCTGTTTTTAGTTCTTGAGTAACCTCTATACTGTTTTCCACAGAGGCTGTGCTAATTTACATTGTCATCAGCAGAGTATAAGAGTTTCCTTTTCTCTGATTTCTTGCCAGCATTTGTTATTATATGTTTTGTCTTTTTGATAATAGCCATCCTGACTTGGGTGAGATGATCTCTCAGTGTGGTTTGCAAGTGCATTTCTCTGATGATTAGTGATGATGCTGTGTCTTCTTTGAGAAACTCTTAGCTGTCTCACAGAACAGGTGTGAGCATTGCCATGAAGGGGGACCCGGGGCTGCAGCAACAGGTTATAGCTTCAGGCCCCAGGAGGCCTCTCCTCCACCAGCCCTGGGATGGCATCAGGAGGCCCTGCCTGCTTCCCCTCTCACTTATCATTGAGAATCTCCCAAATCTCCCAGTAATGCTTCCCCCAGCCACATCCTGAGCAGCATGCAGGCCCAAATTGAGTTGTAGATGTGAATTATTTAGAGGCACCAGTGGAATATTGTTGTATCAGTAACACAGACTATCACTTTGTGGCCTTGGGGCGGCCTCCGTGCACACTCCATCACTGTTTTCTCTCATGAATAATGGAGGAGCCGAATTACTCTGCGTGTAGAGGATTCATACCCTGAGAAAACAAGGTTGCTCTGAAATTAATTTTCTGTACTAAAAGAGTGACAGAAAATCAATTAATCGCATATTATTCTATATGGAGACAGAGTAAAGGAAAGAGAGGATATAGCTCAGGCCATACGTCAGCAAGTGTCCAGGGTGGCCAAGAGTTTTGTCTGGGCTAACCCTGAGTAGGTCGCCCCGGGAGTCCATATATCCTGCCAAGGACATCAGGGGAGGGGTTTTCCAGGCCTGCTGCTGCGCTGAGTGCTTTTTTTTTTCTTTTTTGGCAACTTCGTTGTCACCTTCTCCTTCCCTGACCCTTGTCCTCCCCAGCTCCCTCAAGCCACTTCAAGGGTCAGTTTCTCTTCTCTATGGCAGACCACAGAGATCTCTGTCCTTTGTGCCAAGACAAGCGGGAGGCTTTCTTTGCCTGCATCACTTGCTGGTTACCCATTCCTTAGGGTAACTAACCCCTTCTCCTTTACTTTTAATCTCAAGAAATATCTCAAGTAAAGATCGCCTATGCTTATTCTCTCTGACGTTTAAACACCGCAGATGACTGGAGGCATTTGCAGCCCAACTGCATCCCAAAACAAAAGAATGAGCCTTGCATAGTGGAATTTCAAGCAACTGGTCGTTGGATGAGGGAGAAGATTTTCTGATCTGCAGGGCATCTGGTGTTGAGATTTCCTGGGACCTGTGCAATTGTGCCACCCTGTCAGCAGGGTGCTACTCTGCCTTTTTGTAAAACTGGTGACTTTCTGTGTCTCTTTTCTGCACACAGCTTGCAAAGGAGGCTGGCATCTCTTCTTATATAGAATGTAGATGACAAAGAAGACAAAGACACCGAGGCTGGCTTCCTCCAGAGGACAGCAAGTTTAACCAGCCTGCCCCTCACTACTATTTAAAGAAGGCCTTGAGCCAAAGAACCCTGGCTTCTCTCCACCACTACTCAGCAACTCCGTGATGCCCCCCACTGAGCTAAACAGCAAACACCCCTGCAGGCCAGGCAGGGGTTGGGGGAGGAGAGGCAGGAAAGCCATGAAGCTGTGATGGCCAGGAGACCACCTTCTTCCTGGTTTCATGGCGTGGGTTACACTTGAATACACCAGCCTGATGAGGGCTAACCACTTAAGGTCTCATCTGTGTGGGTAAACAGAATCACTTGAGTACGCCAGCATGAGGAGGGGTAATCATATAAGTTCTTGTAGAGCAGGAGGCTGGACTGCATTAAAGGTGCCAACAGCAATATCAGTTTTCAGGGACAGAAAGGATTTTTAGATCTTCAGCATAAGCTGTTCTCCCACCCCCTCGGATTTATTATTTTTCCATTGGATTTGACATTATGCTGAATTGATGCGTTGAAGGCTAAGAAGGTTTTGAAGAGAGCCTTTTTTGCTGGCTTGTGCTTTTTGCTGCTGTTACACTACATTACACTACATCCCCTTCCTCCACTAAAGAGGAACAAATGGCCTGCTTATCAGCTTCCTGCGTCTCCCCGCCGCGGCTGACACGCGGGCAGATGTGTTGCATCCCGTGTTTCTGATGCGACGCCTCGGCACCCCAGCCGGCTGACGGGCAGGTGCACTGTGCGCCCCAGCTTGGCTCTGACTGCCCTGCTCTACAGTGACAGAATGCTGGGTGTGCCCCTGAAGTTAGTGTCTGGAGGTGGCAAACATCCCCCCAACATCCCCGGTGCAGTACAGCAGCAGCCAGGCTAACATCAGGCCGGAGCCCTGAAAGGAGGGAGGCAGGAGAGGATGCGGAAGCAGCTGGGCGCCTCTTATCCCACGACAGGAACACCTGTTTCTAACTGCAGATTGCTTAGAAATCCAATTTTTCTAAAAAGTCATTTTAATCGCACCATGGGTGTTCTCCATTTAGTCAGGGGATGTGATGGGCGAGGGGAGTGGGGGTGGTGCTAGTTCAGTCTTTGGTGAGAGAAAAAACTATTATTACTGATAGAGATATTAGCTCCTCCCAATTCTTGCTTAAATTATCCAACTCTTGGGTTATAAATGTGCTTTTTAGTGACAGCATAGCTGCAGTCTGCAGGGTCTCTCGGGAAAGGGTCTTCCTCAGAGGGCATATCTCCTGGCAGGAGGGCGTTTGCTGCCTGCTGCCCAGCTCTGAGCAACAATCCGCAGCACTACTGGCCGCTCTCCATACCCGGAAGCCGGCTCTGAGTTTGGCGAATGCTCAGTCTTCGCTGGTGGGGGCAGGGTTCCCTTCTGCTGCTTCCATTTCAGGTGAGGACACCGGGGATAGGTGTGCTTCTATGGTGGGTTTTGTGCTCAGGAACTCAAATCCCTGCTCTGCAGCATTATTTTGGTATGAGTTACCTGCCTCAGCTTCCCCTTCCACCCGGTAGAGTCTCTGATCCAGCAGGAGCCAGGCGCTCGCTTCGGAGAATAAACGCGGTGGTGTGGAGGACGGAGATGCAGTCCAGGGCCGCCTGCACGTGCTGGGCCGGTTTGCCGCCCCCACACTCCCACCCTCCTCTGAGGGTGCCACACGTGGAGCTGAGTGAGGTCTTCTCCCACGGGGGCAGTTGGGAGCCTGCACTCTCAATCGGCCCATGTTTATTGACTTATAAATCTACTCTGTTTAGCAGCTCATTAGAAAGGTGCAGCTCTCCTGCTGCTGGCTCCCTGCATTCTCTCCTGGCAGGCTTCAGAGCCCTTTGCCAAAGCTTCGGGGTTTGGGAAAACAGTCGCCCAAGGGTGTGCAGGGGTTGGAGCCAGCGCGGGGAGGACAGCACACAGCAGCCCCCGGTGGGACCCTGAAAACAAACCCAGCCTGATCAGTTGTCTTAGTGCCTCACCCACCTGCTGCTTTTCCTGTCTTCTACCTTGTCCTGCAAGGTACACACCTCTCCAGGGAGGCAGAGAGCATTACTCCTTTTCCACAGATGAAAACACTGAGGCTTTATGTGTCCACGGGGCACAGCTACAGAGAACCTCAGCCTTGATCCTGGCTTTCTGCTCCTTCTACTATGCCATGCTGTAAATGGGATAGAGACTGCAGGCCTAGGTAGGCCTGTCGATTCTTCCTTTTCTTCTTTTTTATTTTTTTGAGATGGAGTTTCCGTCTTGTCACCTAGGCCGGAGTGCAGTGGCATGATTTCGGCTCACCGCAACCTCCGCCTCCCGGGTTCAAGTGGTTTTTCTGCCTCAGCCTTCTGAGTTGCTGGGATTACAGGCGCCCACCACCACACCCGGCTGAGTTTTGTGTTTTTCATAGACATTAGGTTTCGCCATGTTGGCCAGGCTGATCTCGAATTCCTGACCTCAGGTGATCCACCCACCTCAGCCTCCCAAAGTGCTGAGATTACAGGGATGAGCCACCCTGCGGAGCCTGATTCATTTTTATAGCAGGCCGTAAAGTAGAGGCCAAATGAAGTTTCCTCCCCCTTGGTACTTTTTGATTGTTGGGATGATGGCAGGGAGATGGCTATACAGATAAGACACTCTTTCTACCAATTTGGTTCAATAGACATAGGCAGAACCCGTATTATGAGCCAGCCACTGGACTCCAGGGATAAGAATTGGATGCTCCAATGAACAAGTTGGAAAATAAGAATCCAAACTTCTGTCGGTTCCCATCTCCTTGCTTCTATTGGTCATAAGAAGTAAGAAAGGGTGTTCTCATGTCTCCAGCACCATCTAAGTTCTAGAACCGATGCCTGATGCTATCACTTAAGCATCACAGTACACTTTTGCGGTAGGCAAAATTACGCCCCGGTTTGCAACTCAGCAGATTGAGGCTCAGAAGAGTCGGACAGCCTGTTAAGGCCAGACAATGAACAACTGACAAGGATAGACTTCATCAGTCTGACACGGGCACTGCAGTGTGGCCCATTTGTCCCCACCCCCAAAGTTGTCTTGTAGGTTTCACTGAGTCTTTTGATCCTCTCAGTTTTGCAACAGTGCTGCCTGGCACTCGGACCTCTCTCTGTACCCTCCAAGGCCCTTCCTGCAGAGTGGAGAGACTGACTCTGCAAAGGGAAGGAGAGATCAGGCCTTGTCACCACCCTTGTCTGGTGAGAAGTCCCTGTGGCAAGCTGATTTGACACTAATATGTAATTTGCATCTAAATTCTGCAGGCTTTCAGCTAATGTCCCATCTATATTGCATTGTTAAAGACCATCATATAATGTGTTTAAACAGAAAATGTATTGCCTTAAAGTGGTGCTGAAAGGAGGCACAGCTACACAGGGTGAGAAGAACAATGTACTTAACATCTCAAGACTAGGTTGGAGTCTTGATTTGCATTCTAAGCAAATTATGTGAATGTAGTCAAATTAGGTATTCTTTCTGAGCCTGAATTTCCTCATCTATAATTATAACATGAATATAATTATATCTTCCTACCTTACTTAGCTTGTATGTATATCAATGAAATAATGCCTGTGAAAACTGCCTCATGATTTGTAGTGTGTTACATCAATATGATGGATAGTCAGAATATGTTTTGTATTCTTATTTACCATTTCTTCCTTAGAAAAAGAGAGAGAAATCTCCATACTCCTCTTTAGATTCCCTTTCCCCGCAACTGTTGCCTGTGCTTTTAAAAAAAACTTAGCTGGAGGAAAGGTTCTTCTTCTTTGAAAATGTGAAAGGCATCTTAGACAGTGATAGCTGTCCAACAACTGTATAAGTTGGGTCACTTTTTTAACAGCCACAAGATACCGTGAAACTGCATGGAACTTGAAGGCGAGAACATACTGGCAGAATTTCTTACTGTTGAGTGGTACAAGCTCCCTAAGTCAAAACCATTGCTGGGTTAGACTGATGTGAAGTTGCTTCCTGTGATTCTGGTGAGCACAGTCCATGCTTGTGGAAGTGGAGACCCACCATCCTTTCATGTGAATGGAATGATCGGTTCATTCTTTCATCCTGTTTTTTTTTCCTGTCAACATATCTGTGGCAATCTATGAGAAACTGATACTGATTTTCTATTACCTTTTTCCTAGGAAAGCTATCAGCCTTTTCATGCTTTTCTGGATGGCGTGGGAAATGGTTGATATTTCTGGCATTTGGTACATTCTTTCCCTGGGAGGGTGAACATAGAGTCTGCATAATAAACAATTCAAAAGGAGATTGTGCTGTTAACTTGGTGCCTGTCAGGCTTTCTGAGGCAGAAAGTTGTCCATGAATTTAGAAACTTCTAGGGTCTAAAGATTTCTAAGGTTTTCTGTTTGGGCTACAGAGTGCACTAGAGCTGAATTGCTCAGCTAGCGATAAAGAGGATAAAACCAAGGAATGGAATAAAAATGTGGACATTTTGAGTCAAACTTGAGAAGGGGCATAAAGATAGCAGAGGGATTACATCAGTTTGCGTATGTGTAGAGGTTGTGCACTTTGTAATTGTCCTGTGCTTGTATGGGCTTCTTTCCCCTTCCCTGTCATCTTTCTGTAAGGGATGAATGTTAGGCTATGATTTAGCATAGCATGCAAGGCAGTGACATTTCAGGTAGCTACAAAACCTGTTTCTAGATTGCATCCTCTCAGAATTTCATTTATTTATGCATCCAGTCATTCAACAACTATTTATTGAGTGACTAATATGTGATAGACATACTTCCAGAGACTGGGATATGCAGTGAACAAAAATTAAAAGAAAACCCTTTGCCTTATTAGAGCTTATATTTTAGTATGAGAAGGCAGATAATAAGCATAAATAGTAAATGTATTAGATGATGTATGATATACTTAAGGCAAAAAATAAATCAGAATAGGAAGATAGGGGGCAAAGGAGTATTGCTAATTTTTTTAGGGTAGTCACTGAAGGCCTGTCTAATAAGATGATATCTTGGTAGGCACTTACCTAAAGGAAGGGAGGGAGTAAACCACTCATATGTCTGTGGAAGAATGTGTCCAGCGGGCTGAACAACAAGTGAGAACGGTAGGTGGCTGTGGGTATGTTTGAGGTTTAGCATCAGGGTCAGTGCCTGCAGTGGAGCATATGAGGGAGGTTGCAGACAGTTTACAGAACTAAGTGACAGCGGTGAGGGCAGATAGGGCTTTATAGCCTCTGGTTAGCAATTTGGCTTCTTGTTCTGCATGAGATCAGAAGCCACTGGAGAGTTTTTAGCTGGGTAATGACATGATCTGGCTTCTGTTTTAAAATGATCTCTCTGATTGCTGTGTTGATAATAGATGATAATACAGGAATAAAGCCAATTTAAAAATCCAGGGGAAGTGCTTGGGCCAGGTTGGTTGGGGTGTCAGGGGGAGTCAGATGCTGGATATTTGCTAAAGGTAAATACCTTTGCAGCAAACCTTGACAGAGTTTGCTGATGGATTGTGTCCATTACACTAGCGTATGGCAGAAAGAGAAGAGTCAAGGATGACCCAGAAGTTTTGGCTTGAGCAACTGGGATAATGGTGTTGTGATTTATTGAAAAGGGGAAAAGAGAGCCTTTTACTCTCAACAGTCGTGACGCACCTCCTTTCTCCATCATCCAAACCATCAGTCTGTATGTACATAGTCAATCTCCTGCTAACTGGAGAACTATTCAGTAAGATGATAATAAGTAAGACGTTTGCAAAACCCAGGCTTTTGTGGTGATGTTGGATAATTCCTTCTCGGTCTAGGCTTATGCTATGAGGCAGGTGGGGAGCACCTGTGCAGCTCTTATGAGGCCCCTCCCACATGGCTGTCGCTAGTAAATTAACTTCCTAAGCTAGAAGTGGCCCCTTTAATGATCATCCCCAGAGGCTGTAAGTCAGGGCATAGACCACAAACTAGCTGTGCTCATACAATCTTCACTCAATCTCTATTTCTTTGGGCTTCAGTACCTTTCAAATAAGAGGAGGACGCTATTTCCAGTCTTGCCTATCTCAGAAGGTTAACATGAGGACCATGTAAGGTCATCCAGGAGTGTACTCTACAAATGAAAAAAAAAGAAGACGTCTTGTGCTTTGTGTTTTGACACCTATACAACTAGCATCCAAGCTGCACACATTCACATGGAAAATCTCTAAAGATTTCCATTCGGGGATATAAAGTTCTCAAACATGTGATTGCCTCCCAGTCAATGCTAAGTAGCCTTCATGCTCAAGAAACCACTTGAAGCCTGATATTTCTATGAAGATTGTGAACTGACATTTTATAGTGAAGCATGAATTGGAGGAATAGTGACCATACAAGAACCAGGGAAAGCTCCCAAGGATATGGAAGGCTGTGGGGAACTGGTGTGTATGTGTGTGTGAGCATGTGTGCAGGTGTGTGTGCATGTGTGTGCACATGTGTGTCCGTGCATATGTGTGCATGTGCCTGTGTGTATTTGTGTGTGTGTTATATGTGGAGGCAGTGGGTGAAGACTGGGGTGGGGAATCGAGTAGAGACTAGGGAATGTCTTAATATCTGCCCTTTCCTACATTGCATGTTGCCTAAGAACTCATTGCCTGTCCCACTGAATCTGCGATTCTCTCAAGACAGTGCCAAAGCCCAGGTGGGCAGAGGAGATGGCAGTAAGCATGGGCTGAGTGGAACACACCGTACAGCCTGGCCCTTGTCACTTCACCAGTGTATCCGTTACTAGGAAAAGTAGGGAGCTGAAATCCCCATAAGAAAATGAGCTTTCAGGCTACAATAATAAAACAGCCGAGAACACAAGCAATGCAAAGGAAAGACAGCAAACTGAATTGTACCTACCAGCTGAGGCAGAATTACTAGAACAGTTTGTCCAGGAACTTAACGCAAGCAAAATAAAGGTGCAATAGATAAAGGAAAATATTAGCAAAATGCAGTACAAAGCATAATCATAAAAAAGAACCAAGTGAAAATGTTAGATATAAAGAATGTTACGCATTTTATTACAATTAAAAAAAAATACACATTCTCAGGCTGGAATTTAAAAGATCAACAATATGTTGTCTGCAAGAGACACACTGCAATGCTATAAGAGGGATGAAAATTAAAGGATAGGTAGGAAAAGATATTGCAGGTAAATATAAACAAAAAGAAAGCCGGCTAACAATCTTAGTATCTGACGTGTTGTAATTCAAGGCAAAGATGTCACAATAGGCAAGAAGGAACTTTATTACATTGCTGACAGGAACAATAAGAAGATATAACCGAAAGTGTGAGCGTAACAGACTAAAGGGTTAAACTGGTTTCTAATCCTAGGGAAAGGCATGTGGAGGAAGATTTTTGAGTCTGGGAAATTGGCGCCAACCTAATGCTTAGAATGTGACCTGATAGTTTCAGCCTGAAATTAAAGTTTGAACCTAAAGATTATGCCAGAATAGGCCTTATTAGCTGTTGCAGTGGCTCACACCTGTAATGCCAGAACTTTGGGAGGCCGAGGTGGGTAGATCACCTGAGGTCAGGTGTTTGGGACCAGCCTGGACAACATGTTGAAACACCATCTCTACTACAAATATAAAAAAATTAGCCAGGTGTGGTGGCGTGCACCTATAATCCCAGCTACTTGGGAGGCTGAGGCAGAATTGCTTGAACCCAGGAGGTGGAGTTTGCAGTGAGCCAAGGTTGCACCACTGCACTCCAGCCTGGGCAACAGAGCAAGACCCCATCTCAAAAAAAAAAAGGGGCTTACTTATTGAAGGATCTGGGGGCTGGTGAAAGGATTTGACTGGCAAAGGGGTGAAAATTGTTACAGAGTGAAGGTGAGAATCCTGCCTGGAGTGGCGAGCTCATCACCACCAGCCCTGTAAATATACTGTAGGCCGATGGTTTGTGCTGCAGGAATTTAGCCACTGTCATCAAACAAGCCTGACTATCATGATTTGGTAGATTCATTATAGAGAAGAAAAAGGAAGTATCACTTACAAAGTGACTACTGTTAGGAATATGATAGATGAGGGCTGAGATGACAGCTAGGGTAATGAGACCAGTGATAATACATGAAGACCTAAGCATGGATGTTCCTGATGTTTTCACCACATGATCCACTGATGAGAAAAAAATCTCTGAGTAACGCATTGGCTCCATCCCAATGAGAAGGTCATCACCCACTGGCCAAGTGGATATGGGCATGTAATTGACAATCATTGGGTATTCTTCCCTTTGGAGCAGTGTTCTTGAAATAGCATGGCCATGTATAAGGGAGGTACCCAAGACCAGAACCAGTTGAGAGAACTCTCTAAAGGCAGAAGGGGAATGTTCTCTTTCTTGGCCACTGTTAGAAGTGAGTCTCTGTATAATTAGAACATGACCAAAAAATGGTGAGGAGACAGACGTAGTTCAGGAGAGTCCATTTTGGTGTTTCAAGAGATAATTTGAGGCTGCCAGGCTGCTAGATTTTTCTAGGATCTTTTGCAGTACTTGATTTGGTGTTGCAGGAAAGTTATAATCTGTGGGCTTAGCATGGCCTCATTGAAGCAGAAGAATCTACATGAAGGAGGGGTTCTCCGGAGTTGATGGTCACAGCAGGCCTGGAGTGCACCTATTTCTACCTCTCATGCACTACTGTCAAGGAGAATCTAAATATAATGATCCGGGGATTTCTTTTCTAAACACACAAAACAGGGCACATAGTTTGGTGTTTTTGTTTTTCTGTGTTGGATATTTATTTGCAAGAAAAATTCTTGCAGGGAAATAAAAATAAAGTCACGATGACTTGTATATTTAATGAATTGGCTTCACTGGAAGGCGTACAATTGCTTTAGATGGGGCTGTACTGGGTAACCTTGCCGGGTCTGTGAGACAATGATGGTTCAGATGGCAGCAGGTATCACTGGAGAGAAACCCACTCTCCCACCTCCAGATCTGGCAAACAGGCTTTGCTTTGATAGGCATGTGATGTGACTTACCTAAGGCTGAACATCAGCCTGGGCAGGACTGAGATATAGATTCAATTTTCCTGCCTTCTGGACTCCCTGCAAGCTGTGCCCTCTTAGTATTTTCTATTCCACTATTTAACTCATCACCCATCAAATTATTTGATGTCTTCATTTACAAATAATAAACATAAGGAAATTCTTTATATTGAGAGGGGAAAAACCTTTAAGACATATACAATATGTCTTGGGTGGGATAATGAGCCAAATAAAGATGGATGTGACAGGAGGAAGGCCAGCCTTGAATGACCCCACTATTAAAGGCAACCCGTTGTGTCTAAGCTTTGGAGCCCCTGGACCCTCTCTGACATTTGCTAATTACAGTGACTAATTAGTATGTCATTGGCCTCTAATCATGTACCCAGACAAGATTAATAATGATGAAACCATGGAAATTAATTTACAACCATCTACATACTTTTCCTAGACCCAGCTGGGCTCCTTCTTCTCTTCTGGGTAGGGGAAATAGGAAGTCCACAAGCAGGAGAACAGAAGGTCAAGGGAAAAGGAGATGTTTTGGAGCTGCAGCTGAGCTGGGAACTATTCCTCTTCCCCAAGCAAATGGCCCCATGGAATGCAGTGGCTTGGAGGAGTCAGAAACAGAAAAGTAAGGTCAGACAGAAAACCAAAGAACCTCCCCAGTCCTAAACTGATTGGATCGTATGCAGCAGTTTAAAATAAAATTAAAACTTTAATTATGAGATTCTGTAAGACTGAAAGTCACTGAGAGCCAGGAAACCTGGATTTGAGCCTCAGTTCTGCATCTCACTAGCCGTTTGCAGTTGTTCCATCTACTCAATCTCTCTAAGCCACAGGCATACTAAGTAAGAGCAAAGAAGTGGACTGGAATTGTGTAGAGCCATCCTCAACTCCTTGCCCTTCCTCATCCTTCTCTTGTGCCACAAACCAAAAGAATTCAGCATCTGTCACCCTTTTGCAGCCTTCCTCGGCCTCTGCCCTGTTACCACCGCCGTACATTAGGCTCCAAGCCACGACATTCCATGGGGCTACTTGCTTGTTCTTGATATATTCTATTAAACACTTATTAAAAATAAAAATCTTTTCTTCCAATTTTAGGTTGCCTTTTCACTTTCTTGGTGGTATCATTTGATGCACAAAAGTTTTTAACTTTGAGGAAATTCAATTTATCTATTTTTCTTTAGTTGTTCATGCTTTTGGTGTCATATCTAATAATCTATTGCCAAAACTGAGGTCATGAAGCTGTGCCCCTATGTTTTCTTCTAAACCTTAGATAGTTTTAGCTCCTAAATTTTAGTTGTTTACCCATTTTAAGTTTTGCATATAATATGATATTTTTGCATGTGATATGAGAATCCAGTGTACAGTTGCATTCTCCTCTGCCTGTGGAAATCCAGCTGTCCTAGCACCGTCTGTTGAAAAGACTATTCTTTCCCCATTGAATGAACCTGGAAACCTTGTCAAAATCAATTGGCTGTAGATAGACAGGTCTATTTCTGAAGTCTTAATTCTACTTCATTGGTTTATATGTCTATCTTCATGCTAGTACCACACCAGTTTGATTATTGTAGCTTTATAGTGAGTTTTGGAAGCAGGAAGTGTGCATCTTCCAAAATGATTTTTTTTTCAAGATTGTTTTGGGTATTCAGGGCCCTTTACAATGTCATATGAATTTGAGGACTGACTTTTCCATTTCTGCCAAAAACAGCTGTTGAGATTTTACTAGGTATTATATTAAATCCATAGATCACTTTGAGTAGTAATGACATCTTAACAATATTAGATTTCCATTCCATGAACATAGGATACATTTCCATTTTTTAGGTCTTCTTTAATTTCTTTCAGTAATGTTTTATAGTTTTCAGTGTAGAAATCTTTTACTCCCTTAGCCAAATTTATTCCAGGATATTTGATTCTTTTAGATGCCCTTATACATGGAATAGCTGTCTGTATTTCCTCTTTGGATTCATTGTTAGTGTATGGTAATGCCACTCATTTTTGTGTGCTGGTCTTGTAATCTGCAACTTTACTGAGTTCATTGTATCAGCCCTACTGGCTTTCTTGTGGAGTCGTTGCGATTTTCCCTATCTAGGTTTATGTCATCTGCAAATAGAAATAGTTTTAATTATTTATTTTCTATTTGGATGCCTTTTATGTCTTTTCTAATCTAATTATTTTGGCTAGAACTTTTAGTACAATTTTAAATAGCAGTGGTGAAAGCCAACATCCTTGTCTTGTTCTACCTCTTTGGGGAAAGATTTTGGTCTTTCACTATTAAGTGTGATGCTAGCTGTATTTTTTTTTTCATAAATGCCCTTTATTATGCTGAGGATATTCTCTTTTATTCCTAGTTTTCTGAATGCTCTAGCGTACTTTTATACTACAAATGATTTACTTAGATTTTTCTTTCTCTCTGGAAATTTATTTACCCTGATTCTCTGAATAGAGAAATCCTTCCTCAAGCCCAGCCCAAATGCCACTTTCTCTCACCCCCACAAGCTCTTTGTATTTAAAATCTTGCCTCCTAATTACTTGATTTTATGATTGTGCACTCTGATAATTTGTGATATCCTTGAGTGTTGGAACTGTTTTATTTATTTTTCTGTCCCCAGAATCTAGCACACAGCTCATGAAATGTTTTCTGGAAGAATGTTGATTGATTAATGTTCTCTGATTTCTCAACTTCTCTACTGCCCTGAAATCGCCGGTTAAACTTATCTCCATGGGCTACTGCCAGGAGAGTCACCCTTTCTATTTAACAAGGAAGGGCTCTGGGAAGGGCTCTGAGAGCCTCAGTGAGTGCAGCAGAAGTGCCCATGGGGGTTTCCTGGATGCTTATGACATAGAGACATCAAGGTGGAGAATAGCCTCCCACCCTGTTCCACGGTGAACACCTTAAACAAGCAGGAGCTCACTGCCAAGTGGCCTCTCATGCTTGAATTTATTCTTATGCTTGCTCAAGAGCTTTGGCAATGTCAGATCACCAAACCATTTTCCTCTCTTATTGCCAAATCAAACCAAACTGACAAATGCTGACTTAATGACTCCTGTGTGCCCAATGCATTGCTAGGAGCTCTGGGGGGATGCAAAGAGCTCCACCTGACCTCACGCATTCCTTCACCCATAGTGTTTATGACAAGGCCAGGAAAGGAAGGTTTTCAGGCCAGGCTGTGTTGCAGGAGAATGTGTTAGTTTCTTATTGCTGCTATAACCACAAACATAATGGCTTAAAACAATGCAGATTTATCATCTTACAGTTCTCAAGGGTAGAAGTCCAAGATGCATCTCACTGGGCTAAAATCAAGGTGTTTGCAGGACTGTGATCCCTCTGGAGGCTCCAGGGAAGTAGCTTCCTTGCTTTTCCCAGCTTGTATTGGCTTCTCAGCATTTTTTGGTCGGTACTGCTGTTACTCCAACCTCTGCTTTGGTCGCACAACTTCTGTGCCTCCACTTCTCATGCTTTCTTCTTTTACTTATAAGGACTCCTGTGATTACATTGGGCTTGCCTGGAGAAAGCAGGCTTATCTCCCCATCTTAAGACCTTTAATTTAGTCACATCTGCAAAGTCCTTTTTGCCATGTAAGGTTGTGGAGATTAAAACATGAACGTTTTCAGGATGTGGGGCATTATTCAGCTTACCCAAGGGAATATGGACAGCTTGATCTTTCAGTGACTGGAGAAGATCCCTTGCTACCACTGCCATGGTCAAGTTCATGTAGCAAGTCATCCTCCCAGCCCAGGGCCTCTTTGTATTACAGAGGAGGAAACAGATGCCTGGGGAGAGAAAGTAGCTTAACTCAGATTGCATAGCTAGTGGTCCACGAAACTGAGCCTAGAAAGAGGCTCCCTAATCTATTGAATGCCAGAATTCAGAGACTTCGTGATTGACCAGAGAAAGGGGACAGGAGAAGAAATTGGGAAAGGGTTGTTACCCCAATCTCCTTTCTCCAGATATACAAAGTCTCAGCCATTCATGAGTGGATGAACTTATTTTCAGAGAGTCAGGAGAAATTTAGCTCCCTTATGAAGGAGGGACAAATCTAGCTGGTGATTTGTGTATGTCTTATTACCGGCTTTCGAGATTATGTTTTTCCCCTTCCATATTACATTCCATGAGAACATCACGTCTGTTACTCCAGACTTCACAAAGTTTGAACCCACCTGGATTTTCTTCTAAACACCCAGTGGTCCCTTCAGGGGTCTTGGAAGGTACCAGGGCTCAGGAAACCCCGACTCCCCAGCTTACTCAAGCTGACAGATTGCATTTCCCGTTAGCTCAGCCATTAGCTCCTGCCTTCTGTTACTCTGTGCCCACACACGGTCTCCCCACAGACTTCCAGAAACCTGCCTCCTGCCCATCCTCGCCACTCCAGTGCTGCTCTTTGCTGGGAGTGACACCCATCTCTGCCTGCTGTCCCCCCACCCATGTCTGACACTAACTCAGAGACTTGCGTCTGGGGCTGGAATTTTGTCGTTGCTATGGAAGTGGGAACCAGCTCAGCCTTCCAAACTCACAGAGTGCCCAAAAACACACACAGCATCTCGCGCTGACACACCACTGACAACCCGCGATGACGGGGATGTACTTTTGAGTGTCATCTTGACAAGGAGCAGGAGCCTCTATCTGCCGGCCCATCCGCCTGGCCATCTGTCTCCCGAGATTGTCTGCACTTGACTGGCTCGGATCCTGAGCCCCCCTTGCTGGGGTGCCCGTCCTTGCACGGCCTGGCTGCTTCCAGGGGGCTAGAAGGAAAGAGTCCCTTGTCAGTGGGGTTGCTCCGCTGGGAAGCAGGTGGGTGAGGGAGGGCTCGGGGGATGCTCAGGGTCGCTTCTGAGCCTGGCACAGACAGTCCCAAAGCCACGGGTGGGCATTTCAGCCAGTGACAGAGGGAGGAGAGCCAGATCTCCTGCCTTGTTTGTGGCCTGAAGCCACAGCTTTTGGGATTTCCTTGGCTCTTGGAAAGGCAGCCCTTTGGGGAGGCGCCAGCATTTCCAGGTGGTGTGGGGAGGGCTGCCCAAGACACATGGATTCCTTTGCTTCCTGTCTCCAAATCCCCCTATGAGGAAGGGGTGGAGGAATTCCTGGCTTTGGTGGACTTCCCAGCATCTAATGTCACCAGCTACTGAAGGTGAAAACTGGGACCTGCAGTTTGGGGAAGGGAAGTTTGAGCATCTGGTGAGACAAAGGGGTGACAAGAAGGAGCAGAGAAGATAAGATCCCTTATCACTTAGGATTGACACATGCACATGAGACTTACCAGATCCGTCATGCATGCCCTCTAGGTCTTGGTCCATTCTCCCCTTAGGACATGGGGCATGGCTTTCTATATCCTACAATGCCCACCTTAGCTGGGAAGGGACAGTCAAACACAGGGTCAGAGGGGTCAGCCCCCTCCCTGGCCAGCCCTCCCTGATGCTCTATTCTGTACACTTACCCCAGCCTGTAAAAAATGTTCTATGTTCAATCCATCTGTGAATGATATTGTGAGACACTGCAGTCTTCCATATTCCATCCTCTCTGAGCTAATTTTTCCTAGATCGTTTCTCTATCTGTGCACCCCTCTCCCACTCTTCGCCCCCATGAATGTGGGGTGCTAGGTATTTTGCCTCTGATTCTTGCACAGTCCCACAGACCCTGTTCATCAGGGCCTCAGGTTGCTAGCACTTTTCCCCTGCAGCGGCTGCTTGGTCACTAGCTGGGAGGCTCTGGCTTTTGTCTGCCATGGAGTCAGAGCCCAGAGGTGCAGCCATCAGTGTTGCATCTTCAAAGTGACAGCACAGATTTCTCTCCTCCTGAGGCTGGGAGGAGACTGACCGGCCCCAGCCATTATTAGCTGATAAATATTTGGCTTGTGTCTCCTCCTAAAATAATCCTCATGCACGATGGTGGCTGTCAACCCTGGCTCTGAGATCTAATTTGAGCCTCCCTGTCTACATCTGGTACCAAGGCTCTCGTGTGACTGGTGATCTCTCAAGAAGGAAATGAAACTTGCGTCAATCATCTGATGGGACCCAAATGCTGATGGAGATGGCAAAAGGTTGGAAAGATAACTTGAGTAAAGCATTTTGTTTGGGCTCAAATTATTGCCCTGTTGCTAAGACTTTTTGGTCCAGGGCTAAGTGTTCTCATGATTTGGGCAATACAGGTTCATTCCTTTAACATGAACCAGGGCCCTAGCTCAGAGGTTCTCAAAGTCCTCCCGCAAATACCCTCCTCAGAAACTGTTCACGAGATCTCTAGCCACACTAGACAGTTGCTCTATAACTCCCACTTATGGCGGAATAAACAGTTACACAGCAAAACCTCAGCAAGACAACTAAAGTCAAGGGGATAGTTGACAACAAGAAACAAACAAACACAAAAAATAGAGGAGGAGCTTCTAGGTAAGCTTTCTGGACACTGCTTACCTAACATTTTCTGTTTTTAAACTTTTTCTATTCTGATTTTGGGGAGAAAAAACTGCAAATTTTGCTAGTTTGAGCCCAAAAATGGAATGTATAGAAATTAATGTGATCTAATGGAAAGACTTGAGCAACCAGTTTCAGAAGGTTAAAAGATGACTTCAAAGGACTTAAATACAAACTGCTATAATTAAAGGGACTAGATTTCAATTATTTTTAGTTTTTATGTCTCTCTTCCAAATTTCAAACTCTTGGAAGAGAGAATTGTGCTGCACCTGCCTGAGTCCATTATCTACCCCCTGCCCCCAACCATCAATCAACAATGGCTTGGGGTATGTAGTTTTCACCAGCGAAGGAAGATCACTGTGGGCCATGTGGCTCCCCTGAGAGGTATCCAGTGGGAAGCTATGAACTCCCTCCTCCCTAGACAAGGAAGAGTTTCCCCCAGGCAACTGGGGGCATTCACAAACATTTCGAGATAGACAATTTTGCAGGTGTTTGTATTAACAGATTGTAACTCCACAAGAGGATGTTCCTTCAGCTGCAGAGATCTGTACAGAGCAGAGAGGAATGAAAGTAGCTGGGATTCTGCAAATGTTTATTGAGTACCTATTATGAGCCAGGCATTTTTTTGGATACTTAAATACATTGATGTAAAAAAGAGAAAGAGAGAGATCCCAGCCCTCATGGGATCATTTGGAGTAGTAGGATTATATTGTTTGGACACTTTACTACAGGTCTTGAGAGATTTCCAGTACCTATTTGAGGAAGGGCCTCACTGATAACCAAAATCTAGTCAGCTCCTATTGAGATATCCCTTTCCTCGCCCCACATACCTAATGAATCACCAAGTTGTATCCGTCCACCTACTAAAGAGCCCTTGAATCTGCCTGCTGCTCTCCATCTCCACCACCACGAAGCCTGAGCTACCAGCACTCTCAGCTCAGTGGCTACATATCTTTCTAACAGCTTTCTGCAAATCCACTTTGTCTTTCATTTGTTCCTTTTCCACACTGCAGCCGGAGTGATTTTCTTTTATTGAAGATGCAAATCTGATCATATTGGCACCACTGCTTTAAGCTTGAATGCTTTCCTGTTGATCTTAGGATAGACAGAAGATGGAACAGATTAGAAAGCTTTCTGCAGTCCAGTCTTTGCTTAGCTGGCCAGCCTCACTTTGTGCCATTGTGCTTGTTCTCTGGGCTATGTTATGTCACACCTCAGGGTGCTTGCATAAGCCCTTTGCTCCATCTGGGATGGTTCTCCCTTGCTTCATATATTAAGCACCATTCTTCATATAGTTGATTGCATCTCAGCTAAAGGGGGAAATATGCTCTGCTACTGCCCCTTTTCTACTTCTCCCCTTTACCATGTGATTCCACAGAATAGGAATGGTTTGTAAGTATCCATTCATGAGTATAGTCAATGGATTCATGTAGGTCTCTCCTACTAGGTTGTGAGCTCTCTAAATGTGAAGACCTTGGCTGTTATTCCTCACCATTAAGTTTCCAATACCCAGCACAGGGCTTGAGCAGTATAATAATGAATGAATGAATGAATGAAACAAACTAAATTGTCCTCTGTGAGAGATTCTACCATTATTCTTTCCAAAGATTGCCACTGTTCCTTTCTAAAAAGAACTTCAGAGAAATCTAGAGGCCTGCATTATGAGCACATTCCCAACTATAGACTTACACTTTCTAACAACCAGGAGAAAATGAGGCCTTTTGAAAGACATAATCCTGGAGATTTAGTGATAACCAACAAATACTTGAAATACATTTTATTCTGAAGGGAATTCTAACATCCCCAAAAAGTGTTTGCTGAGGCTGAGAGTTTACTGAGGGATAAATCTGCCTTAGGTATTGAGGTCTCCAAAGAACAAATAATTCTGTATTAAAAAATGGGTGTGGGCAGGGGAGTGAGAAGAAAACTCCAATCATAGGCATCTGTATTTTCATGCTGATGATAATGGCATACCCCAAACTGGATAAATTATAAGGAAAAAAAGGTTTAATGGACTCATAGTTTTATGTGGCTGGGAGGCTTCACAATCATGGCCAAAAGCAAAAGGCATGTCTTACATGATGGCAGGCAAGAGAGAATGAGATCCAAGTGAAAGGGAAAACCCCTTATAGAAACCTTAGATCTTGTGATATTTGTTCACAGCCAGGAGAACAGTATGGGGGAAACCACCCCATGATTCTATTGTCTCCCACTGGATCTCTCCCACAACACATGGGAATTATGGGAGCTACAGTTCAAGATGAGATTTGGGTGGGGGCACAGCTAAACCATATCAGCATCCATCTAGCAATTCCATGTTAAAGGGCCACCATCCTCTCTGTGAATTCACCAAGGTAGCTGGTTGATAAATCTGTGCAAGGGAGAAATCTCACTGGGAAGAGTTGAACTACCCTGTATTTAGAGCTGCACCAGCAGAATGGCTGGCCATGGGACTCTACTTTCCAGGTAGCAAGGAGAGGAAGGAGTTGAGGGGGTGGGGTCAGGGGGCTCCAGCTTCCAGGGTTCTGTGGCCTCAGGTGAGCTGCAGGATCTCTGGGCCTTGGGATACTGAACTATAAAATGGGGGAAAAGAGCAGAGAGGGTTATGAGGATTCAATAGATAGTGTAAAATGGAATGTTTGGCTCTAAAGCTATTCAGATATTAGCTAGTTTAATTTTTTTAGAGGTTCAAAGTCATCTGGAGATTGAAAGTCCTCTCTGCTGGAAGCACTTTGACCCTACACTAATGAGGTCCACAGTAATCCCAGACCTGGGGATCTTCTGTCCCCAGAGGAAAGGGGCCCGGTCTTTTCACACACCTGCTTTGGAGGCTCTGGGCTGTCTCCTCGCCTCCATTTAGCATTTTGATTTGTGCAGTCTTGCTGAGAATCTCTACTGCAGCATGTTGACTTATCACTCATCCCAATAAGTTCCCATTCTCTCTCCTCCTGACAGCCTCGCCTAATGTACTTATTCATTCAATTTAAATAAATCGAACATGGGCCTATGACAGCCGATAAGTGAGTCACACAAGAACAAACAGAAGAGAAAGCTCTGCAAATAGTCAAATGTCAAGGAAGAATGGAAAACTGTCCCCACAGCTTCAACGAACCTTGGATATCTAATATTTATGGCCAATTGATGTCATTAGAAAGTAAATAAGCCCTCTTATGCTGCATTACATAAGATTAACTGCAAGCAATGGAGTTTAAATAGCAGAGATAAGTGCAGATGGAAATAAACCTGTTTAAAGCTAGAAATATTTGATGGGCCTCCTTGCTGCTTTTAAGATAATTGATCTGTATATCTGTATTGAATCTTGCCATAAAAGCTTTGAAGAGACTTGTGGCAGAGCCTGTTCAGACCCAAATCACATTTCTCTGAGGCCACCCAGCCAGGGCTAGAACCTCTCCAAAGAGAGACTCTAGAGCTGGGAAAATGAAAAAAAACCTGAGGAGAAACAGGAGTCTTCTGGCTCTAGGCCCATCCCTCCACTGCCCCCATCCCAATTTCCTGCATAACAGCTAGAACTAAATGATAAGGCTCTTAGGGGGCTGAAATTATGATAAGCAGAATCACAAAAGGAGCCATGGTTCTTTAGCTTGTAGGAGAAAAGAGTGAGGTGGCTGGGAGGGTCTCAGTCACTTTCTTTGAAGATTTCCAGCAATGTTAGGTAAAATAGTATATCTCAATTTTCATTTATTCATGGCAAAGAAACAGTTAAAAATTTTGACCTTTGATACACAGTTTTATTGTTTATAGCTAGCATGGAACTCATATTACAGTTCGCTTATCACACAAGTTTGACATCTGATTGTGTCTATATTGTGTCCCACAAGGCATGTCCATGGGTCATGTGCTTGGTGACCAGTATCCAATTGTGGTAACATTTTAGAAACTCATTTTTTCATCTTTGTGCTTATGGAGGCCAGATAGCAAACAGTGTATGAACTCACACCTGTCCATGCACTCCCCTATGAGTAGTGCTGATGTAGAAGGTTTGTTGTCTTTGTCCTCAGATAGTAGGGAGAGAATTAGGAGCGATCGATGGAGTAGGAGGAGACCCATATTATCCTAAAAGGACAAAATATTTCCTAACAGTCACAGCAGACACACACCTCAATCCACAAACCCAGATGGACAAGAAATACAAATTTAAAAACCTTTCAATAGCAAAACTTAATTTTGTAACAAGAAATTATTATTTAACATATATATGAATTCTTCATAGTCACCAGTGTCACTTTAAAAAAAGTTTATTTCCATAGGTTATTGGGGTACAGGTGGTATTTGCTTACATGTGTAAATTCCTTAGTGGTGATTTGTGAGATTTTTGTGCACCCATCACCCAAGCAGTGTACACTGCATCATGTTTGTAGTCTTTTATCCCTCACCCCCTTCCCACCCTTTCCCCCCGAGTACCCAAAGTCCATTGTGTCATTCCTATGCCTTTACACCCTCATAGCTTAGCTCCCACTTATGAGTGAACATATGATGTTTGGTTTTCCATTCCTGTGTTACTTCACTTAGAAAAATAGCCTCCAATCTCATCCAAGTCACTGTAAATGTCATTAATTCACTCCTTTGTATGACTGAGTAATATCTGTATATCTATCGTACAGCTATACCGCAGTTTCTTTATCCACTTATTGATTGACGGGCATTTGGATTGGTTCCACGTTTTTACAATTGTGAATTGTGCTGCTATAAATATGTGTGTGTAAGTATATTTTTCATATAATGACTTCTTTTCTTCTGGGTAGATACCTAGTAGTGGGATAGCTGGATCAAATGGTAGTTCTACTTTTAGTTCTTTAAGGGATCTCCACACTGAGCAAAACTTAACTGTATGATGGTATCACAGTGCTCGGGCTGAAAACACCAAACCTCAGTTTGAAGCCCAACACATTCACCTTCCCCTAGGTAGTGTATAAACTGCAGAGATTTTCACAGAGAGCAGAGGTTGGATGGAGTGGGGGCCTCTGTCCGGATTGCCATCATCTGTCTGTGTTGGCATCCATTGGGGTGTCTTCATTCCCATCTGGCCTTCGGTCTTCAGTCCAAGAAACTCTCTGCAAGGTCTTTTTTGTTCCCAGCTTGTCCCATTTGGTGGCTGTCTGTGCCACATTCGAGCCACCCGTGGCTGGGTGGAGAACCTCTCTGTGAGGTTGTCAAGGCCCATCTGTCTGCGCCTTTCCCTCTCGCTTCCAGCACAGGACTCTGTGTTGGCAGAAGTTGGGGGAATTTTGGAGGGTCTTGCTGGGCCCTTTGGCTCTATCACAGAGGTGGAGGGTATTGGAGTGGGGGTGGGGACAGGTGTCTTTCTGCCCTTGCTCTAATCTGGAAAGCCTGTCATCCTGGCCAGAGTTGGCCCAGGTGACAGTCTCTTCTGAGGGGCTTCCCAGCACCTACACTTCCTTCCTTTTCTCTTGTACCGATGGTTTCCTTCCCCTCGGTTTAAAAAGATAGAATCATGTATTTACTTTTTTTTTTTTTTTTTTTTTTTTGGTGGGGGAACCTGGCTCAGACTAATCTGAGTCTTTTCAATCTTTGCCTCGGCTTTTGAAACCTCAGCCGTAAATTTGACTTTTATTCTGCTGTTGCTTCCTTGAGGTGAAGGGAACAAAAAAGCCTTTGCTGCTGTCTACCAGAGGGAAGGGTCTCAAGGTAACAGGAATTTCTGGAACCGTAAGCCACATGGGATAATATATGAAGATGTTATTACACTCCACACTCAGAAGTTAAGAACAGATAGAATGGGCTGCCTGGGTAGCAAACGCCCCATCCCTGAAGACTTCTGAGCAGTGCCTGGACAATCTCTGTTTATGAGGAGATTCGGAACCCAGATGATATAACCTATCTATAGGTTCTGTAATTCTGTGACTTTGGGGTGATAAAAGTGGATACCACATGGGAGAATCCAAGGGAAGAAATTGCAAGAGAGTCCACCTGACTGTACCTGAGCTCATGAGCAGCCAGTGCTGGAGAAATAATGGCTGACCTTCCCTCCTCCATGGGGACCATCTCTCCTATGCAGCTGACTTATCCATGTTTCGTTTCCCTTTAAACCAGAGATTGAAGTGGAGGTGGATTTAGGTGTGTGAGTTTATTTGTCCTGTGGCAGCAGTACTGTCATTAGCACCCAGTCGGCGTTAATTGGAGACGAATGTGGCATCCCCATTTCCTGCTGTAGAGATGCCGGTGATAGACAGTCATCCTGATGGTATCATCTGCATCACTCATGTATCACTTAGAAAGATCAATAACAGAACTGAGTAGCATCTGCTTTGTGTGTGTTCTGTAAACAGTAGATTATACTTCTCTTATTCCAGCCCATGGCACAGTGCCCTGCTCCTACTAACACTTCAGGATGTGGCTACACATCAGATGAGGCTACAAAGTCATGAAAATAATTTCTTTCATGACTTGCAGAAAGTTTACTAGCCCATATTGGTACCATGTACTTATTAAGACAGGCAACTTCATGTTGGTATAGTCAGTCTTTTAAATTTTAGTGATTCTAACAATGAGTGGTGCTATCCATTGTGGGTTTTTTTGTTTTGTTTTGTTTTGTTTTGTTTTCAGATGGAGTTTCACTCTTGTTGCCCAGGCTGGAGTGCAATGGCACGATCTTGGCTCACCGCAACCTCCGCCTCCCAGATTCAAGTGATTCTCCTGCCTAAGCCTCCCAAATAGTTGGGATTACAGACACGTGCCACCACACTCAGCTAATTTTGTATTTTTAGTAGAGACCGGGTTTCACCATGTTGGTCAGTCTGGTCTCGAACTTCTGACCTAAGGTGATCTGCCTGCTTCGGCTTTCCAAATTGCTGGGATTATAGGCATGAGCCACTGTGCCCGGCCCCATTATGGTTTTCATTTGCATGTCTTTAATGTCTAATAATATTAAATATACACACTGCTGGTGAGAATATAAAATGATACAACCACTTTGGAAGACAGTTTCTAAGTTTCTTTGGTTCATAACACCGTACAAACACTTGTGTATAATAAAGTTCATAGTGGCTTTATGTGTAGTAGCTAAAAACTGAAAACAACCCAAGTGTCTATAAACAGATGAATAGATAAACAAACTGTGTTATATTTATATAATAGAAACTACTTAGCAATAAAACAGAATGAATTGTTGATATATGTTATAGCAGAATGAATCTCAAAACAATTATGCCGAGTAAAATTTAAAAGGTCAAAAAAGAATACACTGTATGATTCCTTTTATTCAAAATGATAGAAAATGCAAACAAACCCAGAGTTGCAGAAATCAGATCAGCTGTTTCCTGGGAATCTGGACTTTAAAATCACAGAGGGGATTGAGGAGAAACTTTTCTGGGTGATGGACATATTCATTATCTTGATTGTGATGATAGTTTTGTGAATGTGTGCATATGTCAAAACGGATCAAATTGTATACTTTAAATACATGTGATTTGTTGTTATATGTCAATTTTATCTCGGTAAAACTTTTTTTAAAAAGACAGGCTTTTTTTTTCTGTCAGTTATTCAGCTTACCTCTCTGTTTCAATATAGTTATTGACTCATTATTTTTGAAGACTAAATGGGTAGATTTTCTCCTTTTTTAAAACCATCTTCTACTTGCCCTCACACAAAGGGGAAGTGGTAACTGTGTTCCTGGCATATGTCCTAGCTACAGCTTCTCCAACTCTGTGACTTTGGGCTGGGAAAAGTGGATGTCATAAGGGAGGACATCTGCAGAGCCCACGGGAAAGTACCTGTGGTCTTCTAACAGACGCTGGAACAAGAAACTGTAGGGAGGTGTTTCTGGAGATAGAAGGAAACAATGACATGAGCTTTTGATGACTTTTTGGTGTATTTTAAAATACATTCTCCCTGAAAGAAGTGGCAGAGTAATATGTAGACTATGGCAATATAAAAAAATAAAAGGAAAGAGACCCCAAACCATGCGTATGAGCCAGTGTTCTCCAGAGAAACAGAACAAACAGGATGTATTTTGATATAGAGGAAGGGAATCAGTACAGGAATTGGCTCCCGTGAATATGGAGGCTGAGACGTTCCACTAGATACATTTGCAGGCAGAGGGATCAGCAAAGCTGCTGGTGTATTTCAGTCTGAGCCTGAAGGCCAGAGCCATTGGCAAGGGACTGCCGGTGAAAGTCCATGAGTCTGCAGGCCGAAGAACCCAGAGCCTGGATGCCCAAGGGGAGGAAAAATGGACGTTCCAGCTTAGGAAGAGCAAGTGAATTCACCCTTCCCCTGCCTTTTGTTCTATCCAGAACTTCAAAGGACTGGATGATGCCCCCCTCCCCGTCCCTGACCTTGGTGAGGGTGGATCTTCTTCACTCCGTCTACTGGGTCAAATGTTGATCTCGTCTAGAAACATCCTCATAGCCATACCCAGAAACAATGTTTTACCAGCTATCTGGGCATCCCTTAGCCCAATCAAATTGACACATAAAATTAACCACCGTATCCTACATAGGTCCGTATGTGTTTGTTTGTGCGTATACAGGCAGGGAGAGAGACATAGAAGAACACACACTGAGGTATGAATATTGCTTACCCGAATGGGTTGGATTAGGGAATGGGGGGAGAGTATTAATATTTTAAAAATAACTTTCATATGTTTTTATGTGTTACAATGAACATATATTACCTTTGCAATGTTCATGACCTAATTTAGAAAAATATATATCAAAACTGATTTTTCTTATTTTAGAAAATTGTCCAAAAAAGCTGTGAAAGCATTCTACTTTAAATTACTAATATAGATAGTATATAAGTATTCTCTATTATCTACCTTTCAGTAGTTTCGTGATACTGATAATTTTCTTTTCCTTTGTTTTTTGAGACGGAGTCTCATTCTGTTGCCCAGACTGGAGTGCAGTAGCACAATCTCAGCTCACTGCAGCATCCGCTTCCCAGGTTCAAGAGATCCTCCTGCCTCAGCCCCCCCAGTATCTGGGATTACAGGCATGTGCCACCATTCCTGGCTATTTTTTGTACTTTTAGTAGAGATGGGGTTTCACCATGTTGGCCAGGCTGGTCTCGAACTCCTGACCTCAGGTGATCCACCCTCCTTGGCCTCCCAAAGTGCTGGGATTACAGACATGAGCCACCGCACTCGGCCGATACTTTTCTACCCTGTGTTTCATGGCATGAATGTTCTCTGGGACCTTTGGCAACAAAAATGTTCCCAACATCCTTTTGACAGAAGCTTGTCCTCTTGTTGAAGAGAGGTTGCCAGGTGAGACCTTGTCTTTAGTTTGAATGGACTTGTGAGCTGTGGTTATCAAATGCATGTCTGCTGTGAATCAACTAGGGAGCCTGTTGAAAACACAGATTTTTAAATCCTGTATCTGGAAATTCTGATTCACTAGCCCTAGGTCTAGTATCTGAATTTTTCAAAGATTTCTTAGAAGACTGTAGTATGTAGCTAAGTCTGGGACCACTACTCTATGGCACTCAGAGAATTTTCATTGAAACCTTTAACAGGAATCTTCCCTTTATTCCGGAGACAACATTTTCAGAGTGGAAAATTATAGGGTATATAGAGTATGTGAAATTTGTAAGTTATAATACACTAGATTGGGTGCTCTGACCAGATGCAGGTGGGGATAATAACCTGACCGTGGGCTGTTACTGCTGCCTGCTACCCTAGGGCAGGTTGGTCACCTGGAGGGCAGCTCTTTTATCCATACTGGGCATCTTTGTGATGGTGGCAACAGGTTTGGAGGGAGACGGGTAGAGATGAGATGGCACCAGGCTCTGAGAGGAACGAATATGAGATCTGGTTTCCTGTTTAACTCCAGGCTGCTGTGGTATCTCCCTGTTTTTGACAGGCTCAGGTTTCAGTTTTTTGGTGTGTTAGGGACACTCATTCATGAAAGCAAGTTTTCAATAATCATTCCACAAACATGTCGGTATGATGGCAGCCTGAGGTTAGGATTAGGGTTGGGGTTGGGGTTTGTGTATTACTGGCCTGGGGAGACTGAGACCTGTGTTGAGAGATGGAATTCTAGGAAAATGGTGGGGTTCTGTCTATGGCTTTAGGGAAGCGCATGCAAGTGCACATTGGAAGGACTGAGGCTTAGAGGTGCCGGCGGTAACTACAGACAACTGTTGAAGCCCCACCTTGCCCCCCACATTCTTGGTGTGCCCACTGGGCACCATCTGCAGACCAAGAGCATGCCAAGGCAGCATTGCTACCACTATTTCCATCATGGAAACATTTATTTGGTCTTCCAGGGTTGCTTTCAAGATGATTAATCTCAGCGTGGCTGTGTGTTTAGGCTCTCCATAAAGGCAGGTGCATGTGTCCGTGCGTGGCTCTGTCAGGACTGCTAATGTAAGCGTCTGTTTTACAGCCCAAGTGACAGCTGTATTGTTCTGGCAGGGTTACAGCTCTGACATGTGGAATCAATCTTTTTAACCTGTCAATTAATCAGTGGGCAGCTGTCAGCCCAGCTGAAAGGCTGAAGGACAGTGCCCTTTCAATGGATTATACTGGGGGCATGGCGGAGTAAAATTGAACACTTCAAGCTTCAAGGAACTCTTGTTGCATTCAAAGCCAGGCTTCACTCTCACTTAAAGGAAACAGGCTAGAGCTCCAGTTTGGGCCCCTCCTGAGGAGGCTCTATTGAGGCATCTGGGTAATGATTGGGAAGCATGTTCCAGTGGTTACCTTGCCAGGCTCAAGGGCACTTTAAAGGGGCGCTTCCATATTCCACCAGGTGAATGTCATCCAGGCCTGAGGCAGGTGGGGTTGATTCATTTCTGATGTCCAAAGCAAGCAGTGGGCAATAGAACACTTGGTCTTTAGGAAGATTTACAGAGTGGCCCATAGAAGGAAACTGGTTTGGTAAGCCCTTTTTATAAATGGAGGATTGTCCTAAGGGCACAGGAAGAATATAGAGCGGAATAAAACAGATTTCTCTTCCATTATCCCTTTACGTTTTAATTGGGCAGACACAGGCAGAGAGCTGCATAAAAGGATATCACACAACGGTATCCTCTCTAGACAGTGAATTATTGCTAAATACTGGAATAGACGTAAGTTGGTGTGTGCTAATAAACAACAGGATGTTGCTGAAATAAAGTTCTGAGCAGATTAGAAGAAGGAAAGGTGTTGAGGACTGCAGCTGCAGATGGAGGCTTCCAGGAGAACGGAAGACGAACCCTTGGAGCCTACGCTGTTTTCTGTTTTTCCTGCTGCTCTTTCTTGCCATTCTATAAATAATTTTATCTATTTCTCCACTCCCTTTTTCCTTCCACAAATATGGATTGAGCCCCTAACATTTGCAAAGCCTGCTGCAAGGTGCAGTGGGGAATAGACAGATGATTCAGACAGCGTCGAATTTAAAAGAAAATCGTCACCCCTCCTGTCACTCTCAGCTCTGGGGAGAGGAAGGCCTCTCTCCTCAGTCACCCCACTGAGTTCAGGAATCATTAAGGCTGTGAGTTGCTTCATTTCTTTTTCATCCAGGATGAACAGCCTGCCCATCTGTATTTTTTTCCTTGTGAGTCCTGAATGAAAACTGAGTTCCTTTTGCTTAAATGACAGGTGAGTTCTTGGTTTTATAGGCACATCCACAGCTCCCAATCATCATGCCCTTTCTTGAATAATGCATATGATTTCTCTCTAACCCAATGTGCTTTTAAGCAGGACAAGTCTGGGTTGAATCCTAGGTCTGCCACTTACTAATTGTGTTAACTTGGACAGATTTCTTTGTCTATCTGAACCCCAGATTTTTTTTAACCTCCAAAAATGTGGTTAATAATGTTCAGCTTTAAAGAGTTATTAGGAGAATTAATAAGATCATGAATCCAAAATACCCAGTAGAGTGATGATTACAGGAGGCACTCAAAGAATGATGGTGCAGTGGCATGATCTTGGCTCACTGCAACCTCCACTTCCTGGGTGCAAGTGATTCTCCTGCCTCACCCTTCTGAGTCGCTGAAACTACAGTCATTGCCGCCACTCCTGGCTAATTTTTGTATTTTTACTAGAGATGGGGCTGCACCATGTTGGCCAGGCTGGTCTCGAACTCCTGACCTCAAGTGATCCATCCGCCTCAGCCTCCCAGACTGCTGGGATTATAGGTGTGGGCCACCATGTCTGGCCCCTGTATTTTTATACATATTTTTGGAAGGGAGAAAACGGCTGACTTTGTCAGTATTCCCTAGTGCCTCTCTTGGTAACTGCCTCTTAGTAGGAGCTCATGCATGTTGTAACATTGTATCATTTGGGTTTTTTTCTGGGGTCTCTATTTGGTATGGTCACCATGTGAATTAAAGAGTGGGCCTAATAGTGGTACATGCTCTGGCTGTAGGTCAGGCTATCATTGAGTGACTTAAATCTTCTCCCGGGGCTGCTTGGCTGGAAGTCCCCCATCCCTCTATCTGGGGCTAAAAGCAAAGCCGCCACAAGAATGCCCAGGGCAATTGCAGAGGACTGAGAAGTGAATTTAGATCTCTGCAAACATCATGTCAGGAGCATGACTAGCCCAGCTTTTCCTCCCTCTGCCACATGGTGTTCAGCATCTGCTCCAAGCAAACACGCCCACGCCTGTTGAGACTGGCATCTGAAAGCTGTATTTTTGGTAGGATGCGTGTCTGCACAGGCCAGTGAGAGAGGAGCTGGAAAATCCTTGTGTCTCACAGGGACGCTTATGTGCCATTCTGACTTGCAAATATGGGGGCTACTTCCAGAGAAGCATATGGTTAAATCATTTTGACTAAATGATCACTCAAGAGCATGATGGAGTTTTTCACCAGAAGGACAGGCGGTCAATGGCACACCTGTTTCTCCTCTGACTGAATGGGGTGGAAGAGAGAACTCTCTGCCACTGACCAGCAGAATCCCTGACTGGTGTCATTGGGTGGTTGTTGGATCTAACCACGAAGGAACAGGTTTTTACACTTGTTAGTTACTCTGTGGAGTTTATGGAGTGTACTTCGATACTGTAACTTTCTGGTATTATCTTCATACAAATTCCTTTGTCGTGGCTAGACATGCAAAGTCACATGAATGAATGATGGCTGTTATCAGAAGCATAGTTATTAATAGATACAATGCTGTACCTCATTTTTACTATGTAAAATAATTCCAAGTTTACAAATCAGTAAGTTGAGACTCAGAAAGCTTAAGCAATTGCTCAAGATCATGCAGCTGGTGAGTAGCAGAGTCAGGACTTCTGCCAGCCCAAGTCTTCTGCTAACAATATCATACTGTAACACATAAAAGTACTTTTATGCAAATCTGGAACTGCTCAAGTCATCAGATCAACTAATAGCACTTTATTGCACCATCTAGCTCTGTTGCCATGAAATTGGATAGGATAAAGAAGGCATTCTAAAAGGAAGCAAATTTGATATATAAACCAAGGCTGTGAAAAGCAATTTGCTGAGTGACAGGGGATTTAATGAGAGTAAAATTCTCAAAAAAGTTTTGGAAATTAAATGAGTAAAAACGAATTGAAGAAGTGTCTGGAGATCAAGAGGAGAAAAGAGATGAGACTTTGGAGTGGGGAGAGAGAGAGAGGGAGAGAGGAAGGGAGAGAGAGAGAGAGAGAGAGAGAGAGAGAGAGAGAGAGAGAGAGAGAGAGAGAGATCTGTTCCGTGTTTGCAGAGCACTTCCTGTAGTGAGAGTGTGGTATCGGCTTTCATAACCTTAGCATAGTGGACCTTCATACTATTTTAACTTCCAGCCTGAGCTCCATTCTTAAAATCTGAATTAAACCACATGAATGATAGCCACTTTCATAATCAGTTCAGCAATTGAAGAAGTTACAAGTACTCATGAGTGCTTATCAAATACTAGTTATTGGGTTGGGTGCTAGATGTTACAAAAATGAATATGATGGAGTCTTGCCCTCAGAAAGTTCATAGTCCAGTGGGTGAGACGGTCATCCACCCACATGTTATTTTAATATAGTGAGATGTGTGCAGAATGATAGATGATGGACGTGTGTGGACAGCGTGGTACAGAAGTACAACTCATTTTGGCCAGGGAGTGGAGTCGAGGAGGTGGCTAAAAGGGTTTTAAAAAAGAGACAGGAAATTTACCAGGTGAGCAATTACTTTCCAGGAAAATAGTTGGAAATACCTGAAGCAAAACATGATTTGATAAATTTGACACTTTTAAGACTTTCTTATAAAAAGGAAACAAGAAGAATTATGATCCAGTTTAGATATACTGCAGTTCATATTTATGGTTTCCAAACCTTGAGTTTTCCATCTTCGTGTATGAGACTTTCAGGGCACGTTTATCTTTATGTTTGTGACTTGGCTGAAGTCGTCTGAAGGGGCTGGGTATTGACTGGAAATAGACAATGATTTCAAAGTGGAAGCAGCCAAAGCTGATGGAGATTAATATGGCTCCCAGTCCTAAAAGCCCATGCTCCAAACAACCTGCTCAAAATGCAGCTTCGACCTGGCTAGGAGGCTTTTTGATTTCAATTAAGTCTTGCAGGTCAAAAGGAATAAAACAAAACCATGACCAAAAAACAGAACACCCAAAACAAAGTGTATTTTCTGGGAATCAATGACTCTGTAGCCTGGGGCAGGTCGTTTCATGCTAAATGAGACTCTGTTTCCCACTATGCACTAAGAAAGGGATATGAAGTTTGTGATGAAAAATGACATGCCTGCATCCAGTAATGAGTCCATAAGGCCCACATTGCTGTATTAGTTGTGGAAAAACCAAGCAACACTCCCCTTCTGACCTTCCTCCTATCCCCAGCTTTTTAAGAGATGTAGTCAAATAACTCTGGGTTAGAAGATTCAGCAGACTAAAATAGCTATAGAAAGTCAAATGTACTGGGGTCTTTTTCTGTTCCCCCTTTATTTCTTTCTTCTTTCTCTTCCTTTCCTTTATTCTCCTTCTTTCCTTCCCTCCCTCCTTTTCTTCCTTCCTCCCTCCTTTCTCTCACCCTCTCTCCCTCCTTTGTTTCCTTTCTTCTTTCCTCTCTCCTTTCTCCTTCCCTCCCTCCCATCCTTCCTTTCCTCCTCTCCTCTCCTCCCTCCCTCCCTCCCTCCCTCCCTCCCTCCCTTCCTTCCTTCCTTCTTTCCTCTCTTATTCCTCAGTTTTTCATTTTAATTTTTTTAATATAGCTTTAGGTTTATAGGGTCCAATTAATTGTTTCTTAGCATGCCACTAAGCACTGTTTTTGTTATGTAAATTGTTATTTTAATATAATACACACTGAGAAAATTGCCCAAATTAAAAGGGCACAGCTCAGTGGATTTTCACAAGTTAAGAAAGTTCACCAGCAACTATATAAAGAACCAGAGTGTGATCTGAGCCCCAGACCACTGCTCCATCCCCGTCTGGTTGGAGCCCTTCCCCTGCCAACAGAAACCATGATTCTAGGTTTTCATATTACAGATGAATTTTGCCTGCTTTTGAATTTCACAGAAATGAAGTTTTGCTTTTGCTCTCGTGGCTATTTGATGTGTCTCACTGAATGTTGTATTTGTGAGATTAATTCAAACTGTTCATTTATTGTCATTGCAGTGTAGTATTCAATTGTATGAATATACCAAAATGTCCTTATTCATTGTATTCTTGATAGGTATGTGGGTTGTTTCCAGGTTACGGCAATTACAAGGAGTGTTGCTATGGACAATGTTATAGATTCTTGGGGTGGACATACATCTGCATATCTGTTGAGTACATACCCGGGAGTGGAATTGTTGGCAAATGTCACCAAAATGTTTTCAAAGTGATACCACCAGAAATACATGAGGGTTTAGTTTCCTTGCCAGGACTTGGCATTGTCTGTGTTGATCATTTTGGTTGATCCAGTTGCTCTCTGTAGGAGTGTGTTCTGTCCACAGCTGCTCCGTTCCATCCAGAAGTGAGAGTGAACACTTTGTATTAAAACATTTGTTTATATTACTGTGTACCTGAAGTCCATTGCTCTTAACTGATTCACAGTATTCCATAGTAGGTCTGCACTCATTACCTTAGTCCATTTCCCAAATGGTGAACTCTTTAAGTTGTCTGAAATTTCCTACTGCTTCTTACTTAATTAAAATGCTGAAGAATTGCTGGATTTTAGGATACACACATTTTTACTTTTGCTAAGTACTGCCATGTTTTTCTCCATAATAGATGCCAGTGTTACACATCTACCAAAAATGCATGACAGTTTATGTGTCTCCATGGACATTTGGATGTCAAAAAGTGGTCTCTCACCGTTACTTTAGTTTACAGTTATCTCATCGTTAATGAAGCTGACTATCTCTGTATATGCCAGCCATTGGGAGTTCCCCTCTATGAATTGCCCACTTAAACCCTATTCCATTTACATATTGGGTTCTTATATTGTTGTTGATTTGTGAAAATTGCTGGTATATTCTAGAGAATAACTCGTTTGCTAGTTTTCAACATTGAACATTTATCCTCTCCTCCTCCCATTTGTTATTTTGCTTATAACATTTTTCATGGAATAGAAATTTTGCACTTGAATTCAGAAAATATTTTTACATTATGATTTGTGTGTTTGGAGTCTTACTTAAAAAGTTCTTCCTCACTCCACATTACAATGTTCTCTTTTATTTAAAAATTATGTTTGTGGTTCCATCTTTTTTATTTAAATATTTACTTCATACAGATATTTTATTGTATCTAACAGCTTCTTTTCATGCATATAGTGTAGTAATTTCCCAATAACATCTATTAAAAATCCATTTATCCCACTAGTTTGGAATAACATTCTATGATACATCGTGTTTCTGTGTGCACATGAGCATGTTTTTGAGCGCTTTATTGTTTCCCAGGATTCTATTGGCCGATTGTTTCTGTTGTAACGTGCATTTTAAACGTTCTTTTTGTTATCAAAACTGACTCAGCTATCTATGAACTCTTATTTTTCTATGTAGTTTAAAAATAAGGTTATTTCCTTGACAACAGTTCTGCTGAAATATTATTTGAGGTTGCTTTGAATTTGGATTAATTTGGTTAAAACTGGTATCTTTATAATATTAAATCACTCCATCCATGAAAAATGGGATGCCTCTTCCCTTTTCTCACTTTCTCAATAACCCTTTTTTTCCTTAATAAAGCTTATAAAGTTTTTCTTTGTAAAAATCTTGTACAGTTTTTGTTGGTGAATCCTAGATATTTTGTTCTTTCTGTTGCTGTCATAGGTCTCTTCCTATTTGAAGTTTCACAGGGCTGTGGGATCAGCCTAAGCAAATAAGAATTTGATAGGCTTGAAAGGCAAGAACCTCTTCAGAGAATGAACTTCTTTAGTCACTAACCCAAGATCCCATCAGGCGAGAAAGAATTTCCAGAGCAAGGGGAAGTGAGAGGTTCCCCCTGCCATGCAACTTTGCATTATTCTAGGAAACAACTTTCATTTAAATTCAAACTTTGTATTATCCGTTTAATAAAAATGTTATGAGAAAACATGGAATTCACATTCCCTTGCAAACAAGATAAATTGGTCTCCATTGTTCTCTTTGGCCTTTCTCACATTCAGAGTATTTGAGAAGATGTTGCACCTTGTCAACGAGTTAACAGGACTCTGGGGTGATGTTTTGTGGTTGTTGCCTCTCTACTCTTTGGCCAGAACCAAGTGAAGGTGGGAGCGGCTGCCACTGTCTCTTTCCCTAACCTGTTCTATTTCCCCCGGCTTTGAAAACTTGTTCCTCCCCAACCCCCGCCCCATTTCCTCATACCTTGGGCTTCTCTCCTGTACATCTTTATATCTTTTCCACAACACATGGGCCCTGAAATGTTTGGTTCTTCAGCTCCCATGCACTGTTGCATTTCCCCCAAGGCTGTCTCACCTGCTTCCATCACCAGCCACCCTTGCCTGGATCCTCATCCTGAAGTGCTGACAGTGCTCATTCAGTCACTCTGCTTCCTGACGTCCTCTTTCCAGTGTCCATCTTGCTGTCCTCTTATCCCTGGCCATCCTAGGCTCAGTCACTTCTGCCACGCTGTTTCCTTTACTGCTTTCTTGCTACCAAGAAGTGGTGTCTCTCATTCATTCACATCCCTCAGAAAATACTTATGAAGTCCCTGTTAGGTGACAGGCATGGTTAATCCACTGTGTACCCAGGGAACTCAGGTTCTAAATCCCCTTTATTGACTGGTCTCAGGAGAGAAGGGCTATTTCAGAAAGCTACCAGGCAATGAGCTCCCCACCCCTCCAGTAAATGCACACTGAGTCTGATTGCTTGATGGGCTTGCTGGGGTTTAAAAAAAATTTTTTTTTTTTGGTTTATTTTTGGAGATGGAGTCTTCCTCTGTCACCCAGGTTGGAGTGCAGTGGTGCAATCTTGGCTCACTGCAACCTCTGCCTCCTGAGTTCAAGTGGTTCTCCTGCCTCAGCCTCCCTAGTAGCTGGGATTACAAGCATGAATCACCATGCCCAGCTAATTTTTTTTTCATTTTTGAGTAGAGACAGGGTTTCGCCATGTTAGATATGCTGGTCTTGAACTCCTGACCTCAGGTGATTTGCCTGCCTTGGCCTGCCAAAGTGCTGGGATTAAAGACATGAGCCACTGTGCCCGGCCGGCTTGCTGGTTTTGATTCCAGCAGGCGTATAGTGTGGGCAATGCATGTGTATATGGTGGGAGCTGATAAGGTGCATGGGGAAGAGATGTGCACAGCTGACTATGCCTTCACTTCTCTGCTTAGATTCCAATTAGAGCTGAAGCACTGGGGACAGAGCATGGCCTGCTGCTCTGCTGCTCTGACTTTGCTACCTTTTTGTCCCAGAGTGGAATTCTAGCATGTTCTGCCATTTCACGTCATTCCTTTCTCCCCACCTTGCAGGCTGTCTACAAACCCTTCGTGGCAAGTCAGCAAGTTCTTCAGATGTGTTCGTGCAGCTTTGCTATCTCTAATTCCTTTTCACCCTAGGATGGGGGTGAGGGCCACAGAGGAAGAGTGTGTCATAAATCATTTCAGTCACTGCCACTCTTGGCACACTGCCAGGCTTGAGGCAAGTCAAATATCCTTCCTTAGACAATGGACTCTGCCTGGCAAACATCTTCCACCTATTTGGGATTGTGGGCCTGGGAGATGGGGAAGCTGGAGTTGTGCTACCACAGTGAGGGGGAGAGGTGGGGCAAACTGCTCAGTAGAAAACAGCTGGGCTCTCACTGTACCCATTACACTGTGGCTCAGAGCCCGGGAGCAGCTGGGACTGCTCTGGAATCTACTTCCGTACCTCATGTGGCTGGAGGAGGCCCTGACAAAGACAACAAATGTGAGGTTTCCCTTCACCAGGGAATCTTGAGAATCAACTTGGATTGTTCTTTCCCTTCCCAATCAAGTCAGTCTTATTCGATGAGAGAAGGAGGCTAGCCCTTATCAGGCATGATTATGATAATTGTAGCACATAAAAGCAGACTCATGAGTCCTTGGACAAGTTACCAAGCTTCTCCATGCTGCAGTGTTCTCATCTGTAGGTTGAGGAGAATAATATTTGCCCCATATGGTTGTTTTCAGGGCTAAAATAATTTAATTACAGTAACTACTTACAGAAGTGCCTATAATTTGTCAGCTGTTTAAAATACAAGATCTGAAATTCACAATGTCATTGGGAAGTATCTCAAAGATCGAGGTTTAGAAAAGTTAAATTACACATGCAGGCTGGGCACAGTGGCTCACACCTGTAATCCCAGCACTTTGGGAAGCTGAGGTGGGGGGAATTACCTGAGGTCAGCAGTTTGAGACCAGTCTGGCCAACAAGGCAAAACCCCATCTCCACTAACAATACAAAAATTAGTTGGGCATGTGGACCGTGTGTGTAATCCCAGCTAGTTGGGAGGCTGAGGCAGGAGAATTGCTTGAACCCAGGAGGCGGAGGTTGCAGTGAGCCAAGATTGCACCACTGTACTCCAGCCTGGATGACAGAGAACCTATCTCAATAAATAAATAAATAAATAAATAAATAAATAAATAAATAAATAACTCATGCAGCTATGAAGGGGTACAGATAGGATGTGGACTCGGGTTTTTCCGACACCTAAGACCCGGCTCTTTCAACTTTGCTGCACAGCTATACTGTCTGATTCTGGTGACTTCTCATGTGCTTCTTAGCCTCTGGGACTCTGTCTCCATTCAGTGTGCCTGAAATGGCCTTTCTGAAAGTTGTGGTCAGGCCAGCAGCAGGAATGTGAGAAGAGACTTAGCCTGCTGGTTTTTCTTTCTTACCTTGACAATGTTGCTCCTTCTAGCAGCTTTTCTTCTGCAGAGGAAGGGAGATACCAGATAGTTAGGGGTGAGTTTTCAGCAAAGCCAGGGCTCTGGGAGCAGCTACTGTTCTAGCTGCCACCGTGACAGTAGCGAAAAAGTATCAACTGTGCATGCAAGGAGGGCACAGTGCATGCAAAGAAGGAGGAGGGACCTGGTGGAGATGCATAACCTTGAAAATTTGTAGTTGCATTTCCGTAGTCTCCGCAGCTTAATATGCTGTAATACTAGTTGGACGGCCACTAATTTGATTCATATAAGAGATTTGACCCTATTCCACCAAGCTTTCTCCAGTCTGAATTTCTCTTATGTATAGAGTATACAGAGCCTTTTGCATTTTCTTCAGCTGCTTAGGAACTCAGATTTCTCTGTTCCACTTGGTCCCTGGCGATCAAGGTCCCAATGGCAAAGATTTTTCCTCCCACGGTGCTGCCTTGTCTATTAGTGTACTAGTGCCGGCAGGAGACGAGGGGCAGGGGGTCGCTTATTTGATTGTCGTATCATTTATGTGGCTGTGACTTCCAATGCTATTATCTTTGTTTAGCACAAACGGAGAGCAGTTAGTGCTCCTGGTAATCTATCTCGGAATCAAAAAGCTATGGAGACAGAGACAGCCTCTTCTCCGAGCCTTTATCTCTTACCACCATCATTTACTCAGCTGGGAGCAGGCGACGACCCTGCTTCCAATATGCTGCTCAATGATTTTAGATGATTGATGTTTCTAAAGTGCTTTTCCGTTTCTTGCCACACAGACACGGATAGATTAAGCAATTATGGATTATTTCAACATCAGATGGCCCGAGACAATTAGTCAGAGGAGAAGCAAAGAAGTGGCCCTGCTGGCTTTCGGTGAAGGGGAGTTTTTGGGCGGAGGTAAAGGTGGAAGCAAGGTTGGGTTTGCTCATTGGGATGGGCAAGCAGGGGACAGGGGACAGGGCCTGGTTCATCTGCGGGGTTGGGAAAGAATATACATTTATACAGTTAGGGAACAGTTAGGATTTTTTTTTTTAATTGGACTGTGGCATAAAGAACCCTCACTTTCTTTGAATCAAACTAGCACTTTCGAATAGCATTCTTTTAAGTGAGATTAGATTGCTGATACTTCTTGGAGGAAAAAAAAAGTTGCAAGAAGGAGAGACAGAGAGAGACTGAGTAGTGCATGTAATAAAAGACAATAGATTAGACAGTCTCAGAATGGATCCGGGGCCCTAAATCACTCCCAGGCCTGGCTGCCAGGACACAGACTTCCCGAGCGGGGCCTTCATGTTTTACGGTGGCGGCGGCCCTCCGGGGAGTGAGTTACAACCTTGCCGTCAGTGGGCAGCTATCTGTTATCCTGCATGTAAACAGGTATTCAAATCCTGACTCCGGAACCTTAGCCTTGGCACTTAATCATCCTGGTAATCTAACCCCCGTCCCCGCCAAGGTCGCTGTTTTGGATTGCGTGACTTTCAGACTCTTCTCTGGCACTGAAGGCAGGCGCAGCCGGGCTGACAGCCGCCCAACTCATCAACTGGGCTGACAGGCCCAAAAATTAACTTTGATATTTTGTGTGGAATAATTCAGTGGCAATTGGGCCAGATGATGTTCTGTAACCTAAATTCAATTTCCATCACAGGGAAGCATCAGAGAGCTAGTCACCCGCTTGCCAAGAGCACCTAGCAATTTAAGGGGCATACATGCATGTGCATGCGTGTGTGTGTGTGTGTTTCTATATTAATAGAAATGACTGATATATTGTGTGTGTGTGTGTGTATATTCTACCAATCTACACACACACACTATACATCAGTCATTTCTATTAATATGTGATAGATTAATATGTACACAGTGTAGTTGTGGAAGCGGTCATCGATTATTCGGAGGACGATTATGCAGGGTCCTGTCCTTTCTTTCTTCCTTCGCTGCCTGTGCTTAATTCTCTCATTTTCTGTGGCGAGGGGCAGACGGGAGGGGAGGAGTGTTGGCGCGGGAGGGGAAGTGTAAAACACTCCATTATGCTTCTTAGCAGTTTTCCAAAACGCCTGGGGATGAAGAGAGGCGTTGCTCTGATGCTAAATCCAAGACCGGCTGATATTTCAGGGTGACGCAGTCACCTGTGTCTCTTGGGCAGGGTGGCTCAGTGGGCAGCCTGCCACCTGCAGAAACCAGGAGTTGAGACTTGAATCCTGGCTGTGTCTCTTTCTAGATGTGTGGCCTCGTTGCCTCGCTTCATCTCTTGAAGCCTCAGTTTCTCTGCTTGTAAAATGGAGAAAACCATTCTCTTCGTGCCTGGTCCCAGAGTAGGTGTTCAATAAATGGCAACTATTGCTAGTCGTCAGCAACAAGAACACATTGAGTTCTGATTTCCTCCACACCCTGGCTCTTTGGAAAGCTTCCCCCTGTTGGTATATCCTTTGAGAGACAGACACTGCCTCATTGCCAGAGCCCAGAGCCTCTCTTAAAGGAATAAGTGGTGGCCTTGGAGAGGAGTTTCTCCCAAATTAGTCACAAATCCTGCATAGTAGGACCAGTGGGAGCTTGGAAATTGGCCACTCTCATCGGGGAGTTTGCCAGAACAAGATGCTGAGGCCCAGACAGTGCAAGTGAACTGCTCAGCATTGCAGAATGGCAGACACTAAGCATCAATAACACATCCTCCTGCTCAGATTCTCAGCACAGAGCAACCGCCCCTACTCGCTTCCTATGAGGGCGTTGGAGACTTGACCTCGGAGCCAGGCCACAGGACTGACCACGGAATTGTTAACTCATGAGGTCCTCTTGGAGGAGGCCTCAGCCAGACACTTTATGCCAAATGTGGCGCTTCTACGGGCTTTTGTGGCATACCTCTATCACCAATGTCATAGCTAGCAAGGGTAGAGAATGTAATGTCTTGCTTTGGAGTTGGATGAGGTGGTTCCAGGAGAAGGAAAGGAAAGACAGAACAAGTGTCAGAAGCCATCTGCAAGTATCACAGCACACAGCATCCCACATGACCTCATGTTGGCTCTTCGGTTGGTATCATTATCCTATTTGAATAAAAAAGCCTAAGACTCTGAAAAGTGTAAGAACTTGCTCAAAGCCACACAGCTAAGAAATGGCAGAGGTGGGCTTTAAATCCAGTGCTTGACTTCAACTCAAGTGCTCTTCTCTGTGACATCTTGTGGCCACCAAAGGCAGACTCTGACCAGATTTATGTTCATGGTCCTGAGCCTGGGTCACCAATTAATGTCTCTTTCTGGTGAAGTCTAAAATCTAAATATTGTGAACCCCACAGGCCTTGGCAGTGCATAGAGGGCTGTTTGCCAAATGTCAGGTTCTTATTTGTTCCTTCAGGTCTCCCCAGGAAATGTTTCTGTTCATTTCCATACAGACACGGCTCCCTTCATTGGGGACCGTGTATTTTTTCTTTGACCAGAACCGCCATGTGTGTAATGTTTTCTTTGAAAAGGAAAGCCCAGGGATCATCTGCATCAGGTTATAAAATGATCCCAAGGTCCATTCCTGGCTCTAGGCAAGTTGAGTATACATCACCTCGTTTAATTCAGCAATATCATCAATGTCAGTGCGTATCCACCGGCTGTTGGCTATTGGTCATCCGGACCTGACACAAACTCAATAAATACTCCATAACCCCTGACAGCCGCTAGCAGATTAGCCTGAAATGAGCGATGGCCCAGCCAACACCTGCTGAACCAAATCAGCCCCGTGACGGATGGGCCTGTACTGAGCTCTGGCCACGAGTGAGATCAGTGAAAGAATGATTTTATACTTTAAGAAAAGAATTAGAGATGGTGGTGGCTGGAATGATTGGAAAGCTTTCAGAGGGGGCCGTTTTTCTTTTCTTTCTTCCTCTTCCCCGACAGATTCCCTGCTGCCACTCTCCTCCCACACCTGAGCCCATGACACATTCTGAGTTCCTGGGCCCACAAGAGGAACAAGGGTCAGGGAGCAGGAGGCAGTGGAGGTCGGTGCTGGGGGCCACTTTCAGGCATGTGTAGAGTGTAGAATGTCCCATGGCATGGGGAGGCAGGGTGCCACCCCAGAGCCACGGGGCAGGGGTTGTCTACCTGACTCCATGGTGAAGTGTGATCCTGGGACAGCAGTTCAGGGACAGGGTTGGAGGGGGGGCTGGGGTGCACCACATAATTAAAGGGTAGACTGAGGTTAAGGGCCCAGGAAGGTGTTGGCTAGGTATAAACTTTTAGGCTTCTTGTTACCTTGTAGCAATCATCAATAAAGCCTTCCAATCCCAATAAGCTGCCTCCTATTGTATTGTCTAGAAGAGCACACAGAGTTGGTGAAAAAACCAAAGTACAGACAAAAATTCCTTCTGCTTTCTTACTCTTTTCCTTAATGGGAGACACGGACATATGAATCTTCTGGACAATGTTTTGAACTTCAGTTTTCTAACATGTAAAACTAGGATCATCCAGTCCAGCCATTCTGCTTTCTCCAAAATCTACTTTTTAATTAAGCCAGACTTTGGTACTTAGAACATTTGTGCTTGTCTCCTGCAGAATCTTTTTTTAAATAATTGGCCAACAATTTGATATTATGACATCAGTCTACAGGGACGTTTTTAAAAACAGACCCGAGAAACTCATTGCCATGTTTATAGAAAGGTTGCTTTGAGGATTTTATTCACCATATCACAGAGTCCCTTCCGCGAGGATCTAGGGGAGGCATTTCTGCCTGGTTTCAGTTCCAGGAATGGTTTTGTTTATCTTGAAAGACTGTTTAGATTTAATGTTGTGGACTCTAAATTGTGTACGTGATCCCATTTCCTTATTTGCATTGGTGATTAGAAAACACCAAACCAAATTGGTGCCCCGTCTCTGACAGTGTATTGAATTCCAGATGTGTCTGTGTTTGGTACTAATCTCATTCACTGCTCCTATTTTCTTTTTGCCTCAGTTCTCTTGTTTTAAATTTATTTTATCTTGTGGACTGAAGTGTAAGCCATTTGTTGATAGGAGATAGGAATGTAAATAAGTCAAGAAAACTGGGTGGGGCTACAAGACAATGACCCTGAACTTGGATACCAGAGTGCTGGGACAGGTAGGTTTGAGCACAGAGGCCTTCAGTGGCATCTAGGATGAGAGCAGAACTTTCTGCTATATGAGCTTTTGAAAAAGTACCCTTTTACCTACAAAGTCCCTGTTAAGTAAAAGGCAAGTGATTCATACAAGGCCAGGCCTACATGGCACTGGTCACCTGTCTAGTAACCAGTAAGCAGAGGGAGTCCCTGGAAGTCTCAGCCCATCTCACTCACACCACCAAGCCTGGCCAGGTCAACAGGACCCAGGTATCGTAGATGGCAAAGTCTTACTTGGTGGTTCATGCTGCCTCCTTTCCTTGCAGAGGAGGCACTGCAAGTTCAGCTTCTCAGCCTCCCAGCCTGGCGGTGTCCCTAAAGCCTTGCCTTCCTGCTCATGCTTGCCTGGTTTTGCAAACGCAGCTGCTCTTAGTTACTCTTATTGAAGCTTCTTCTCCCCAAACCCCACCTCCAAATAGTCTCTCTCTCTTTTTAAATTTGAGAGTTGTTTTATTTTTTAAACCAAAACACAAAAACAAAATGAAAACTGGGCTTAGAATATAAAGTTCTTATTTTTTTGAAAGTAAAAGTTTGAAAAGATACTAGCTAATGTTGATAACTTAAATAATGGCAAAATAAATCACTAGAATTATGGCAGAATCACCAGAAGAAACAGAAAACATGGGGACTAGGGATGAGGTGGTAGACTTTTATAGAACTAAGCAGCAGATTCTCCATGATGACTTGTTTTACATGCAGTATGTCCTATGGAAGTAAAAGTTTTCAAATACCTCCATCATCTTCAGTATCGCATATTAGTAAAGTGAAAGCCAGGTACATAAAATAAGAACCAAGTATATAACATACACATCAACTGGGTCCCCGGGTAAATCAAAAGCAGTTTTAAAAAATATTCCCCACCATACCTTTTAGACAACTTTTCTGTTACTCTATGGTAGGAAGTAAGTACATTAAAATGAGTTAAGCCATAAAAAAGTAAAAGGGGTCACAATCTGTACATACACTTTTATTAAAAGTAAGTAAACGCAACAGTGATATGTACAGATGGCACATGATGCCAATTTTATTTGTCAATATAGTACTCCAACTCAAGTTTATAAGTTACACCTTTGCCATAGCCTTGGCTAAATCTTGAGCAAGTGCAGAATTCAGCTGTGCTAGAGTGCTGATCTTAGCATGCTTCAACGTGGCATACTTGTTCTTGATAGTTGTGCTTTGTAAGCCCTTGATTTACCATGACTACATTCTTAGCCAGGTGCTGCATAACCGGAAGAAGGGATTCTGCAGTATATGACAGGTAATGCAGGTAATTCTGCAGTATATGACAGTGTATGACAGGTAGAGTTGGTGTCCATTCACCATTATCCAGAATTTTCAATGCTAAGCAAAAAGCTCCTGCTGCAATTTGAGAAGGGGAAAAGTGAACCATATCATAGTCCAACACAGTTAGTTCTATCAGGTATTTGGCCAAAGTATGTTGCTCAGCATCAACCTCTTCAACCTTAGATGCTCTCCGAAGGAAGCACAAAGAGAGGCTGACCCAGACCGAAGTTTAAAGCTCTTAGAATCTTCATTTCCATCTGTCTGATTTTGTACTTAGTGTAAGTATTGTCAGTCACAAAGGCAAAGTCACCAATTTCTGGAGGGTACGTTTCTTCATGTTTGCTTGCAATAAACTTGGCAGTGACACCAACCAGCTGCAGCATCTTCCTGGAAACACAATTATTCTGCATGAACTGATCAAAAATGGAGACAGTTATGCACATGGTCTCCTGCAACTCCTGAATTGCATTTGAACCTGTACTAGCCAGTCAGTTAGGATGGCTCTCATGTTTCCAGTGACTTCCCAACCCAGTAGGTATTTTGGTCTGACTGCTCACTCTTCCTCAAGTTGCCTCAGATAAGTATAAATGTCTTTCACATATTCAATACAAAGGTTTGGATTGGTGCCATCTTCTGTACCAACATCATTTGCTGCAAGAATTACATCAGAGACAGCCTGACACAGGTCTTCTTCTTCAGGGACATATCCAGATGTTTCCATCGGGCTTGGAGAGGGAGTATCAACCAAAATAGACCCAGGAAAAAGTTCTTCTTCTTTAACGGGCTCAGGCTCTGGCTCTGGCACTGGCACTGGCTGGGATACTGGCAGTGGCACCAGCATAGTACCTTTTCCAGAGGTTTTGGTAGTTTTTTAGCAATAACTTTTCCAGTTGCTGAAGGTTTTGCTTCTTTTTTCAGAGGTGTTTTGGAGCTGTTCACTGACTTTGTTACCAATGTCCCCAACAGCTTTTTTGGCCTCAGTCCAGGCTTGGAGGTTGTAGCAAGGGCCATAGGCAAGTGCTTTGTGCCTGCCATACTGATCTTCATATTTTCAGCATTAATTTTCGAGTTCCTGGTGACTCGGAGTGCTGTGGCTTCCTCTTCACCAGGCAGCAGCTCAGCGGGGAGAAGCAGAACAATGGAGCCCTGACCAGCCGAGGACCTGCACCCACCAGAGACCAACAGCCATTCCTCTGCAGCACGCTGGGCTTTTTTTGTTTTTGTTTTTGTAGAGACAGGGTCTTGCTATGTTGCCCAGGCTGGTCTTGAACTCCTTGCCCCAAGCAATCCTTCTCCTGGCCTTCCCATAGTACTGGGTTATAGGTGTGAGCCACTGTGCCTGGCCAATTCTTTTTGGATGGATTATTTACCTACGTGTTTCCCTTGCAGTACGGTGCCTGCTTTCCACTGCCTCAACTTCCTTTCCTACACAAGTGACACCAGGCCCACTTTCCTTTCCCTCTTTACTCTTTTCTCAGTATCTTTTTTTTTTTTTTTTTTTTGCGGAGATGGGTTTTCACCATGTTACCCAGGCTGGTCTTGAACTCCTGAGCTCAGGTGATCTGCCTGGGCCTTCCAATGTGCTAGGATTACAGGTGTGAGACGCTGTGCCCAGCCAATATCTGAATTTTAAAGGCCTTTATGTGGCTCAACAGAGCCAGCCTCCACCTCAGTTGCACGCCCACATGGCAAACACATCAGGGCATGGAGGCCTTTCTTGGAGTGCCCAGATCACATCTGTTCCTATCTGGCTCCAGTGGAGGCTGGTGGTTCTCAACCCTGGCTGCACATTTAAATCATGGGGGAGCTTTGGAAAAAGACGAATGCTAGGGCAACTGGAGCTGATTCTTGAGTAGTGGGGTGGGGGGGGAACACTGGAGAGCTGTGTTTTTTAAAGCTCTCCAGGTGGATCTGATGTGTAAAGCCAACATTGAAAACAACCACTATCGTAAAGAGACCAGCCTAGGACAGTGTCCTTAAAATAGCTCTTGGCCACTGCTGGAGCTTGGATGAGGGGCTGTGACTCTGTAAGGGGAGTGGTGTGAGTAGGGTGTGTTTGGGTTAAACCTCTGAGAATTTGGAGAACTGCTGCCTCTTGAGTGAATGCTGAGGGTCTACTGATGGTCAACAGCTGTCAGCAACATGGACACCCCAGCTTTGGGGGCACTGTGCTGAAGGAGGTGAAAGGCAGAAGAAACAGCAGAGAAGAAGGCAAAAAGAGGCAGAAGCCATGCACCCGGTAATGTATCTCATGACATATGTTCCCAGGGGGCCTGGCACGTCTCTGTGCCAGGTAGGCATTAAAGGAGGGGCTCCTGCCTTACTGTTCAACGTGCACACAGCAACTCCTCCAGCAGGGGAGGATATGTGGAAATTTCAGAACATTATGAGCTGCTGGAAAGGTTATAGGGATCTATTTTCCTTCCCCAGCCCATCGTGGCGGCCTTTGCAGGTACAGAGCCGCCTCATTTATCTTCCACTGTCAGGGGAGTACCGTGTTCCACTTAAGTGAATTTCCTTGAAATCCCAAGCTTCTTCTTTGTAAAGGCATAATTTCATTTATTTTAGCCATTCTGAGTGGAAGACTTTCTAAAATGCATTCTACACCTCCTCACCTTCTTAGATACACACCAGAATTTAACTCTTTCTGCATGACCTCTGACTAATTTTTATGGCCGCCTAGCACCCATAACACCTCTGCTCACTTAACTTTGTTTATTTCCTCTGTTTTGGGGCTATCAGCTGTTAGTTCTCATTGCTGTGATTGAGCTTTATCTAATGCTTTCCTCTTCCTCCTTCTGTAGGTCTTCTACATGCAACATCCAATTTGCTGTGACTAGGAAATCAAATATCTGAGATTGTTAGACTTTTATGTTAAGCAAGTGTGAGGAATGAGTTCCTTGGTTCTTCTTCCAAGCAATGTAGCCCATGAATTTAGTGTAGGATCATGAAACAGTTATTTCAGGTATCCAGGGCTTTCTCTGCTTGCACATCTTGGAAGTTACTAGAAGTCAGATTTCAAGATAAGTGGGGATGATGCTATAGTGAGCTGGAAGAGCAGTATAAGTATTTTCCTGACTGTTCATTTTCAGGAATGTCACGTGTCTTATCCAACTAGCTGGGCGCCTGCAGAGGAAGTGTTACAGTCTTCACCTGCCAGACTACCTGTCATTAGGTTTTTTGTCCGCAGGTTTCATGAGTCTGGACTTTGTGTGACAAAGGACCCTCCCACATGGAAAGAAATGAAGATCAAAAACCCCTTCAGGAATATGTCCAGGTCTTCAGACTCTGAGACAGGGCCCCAGTTTGAAGACTTGTCAGATTCAGACAGATGCAGTGACATTTGGAAAATAATTTGAATTACCAGAGGACCAGGGATATTGGATGGCCGGCAAAAAAGTCTCCCCATACCTGCTGTCAACACAGATCAACCACCAGTCCAGCATTCTCCTGAGAGGAGCATTGCCCTCACCTACATTTTGGTGTCTTGTGAAGTTACAGCATTTCGGCTGGCAGCCTGAGTATGTTGCTGGGAAGACTAATAGGCTACAGTTAGGATCATCTGCAGGGAAGATTCCAGGGTTTAGAGAATCCAGCTCTGGGATGTTTACCTTCCCACCAAAGCCTGGGGCATGAGTGCCATCACCATCATGAGGAATTACCCATCGTCACCCTATGTTGACACTCTTCTACAAGCAGGGTGTGGTAAATCCTGTTTTAAAGATTGAAAACTGAGCTTACAGATGAGGTATCTTTCCTGAGGTCAAGCATCTGGAAACTGAGGGAGCTGAGCTTAGAACTCAGGACTATGGACAAACTCACGACCCTTGCTTCTGCTCTGATCACAGCCTGGCTGCAGTTCTGTATATCCATGGTCTACTCAAATGCTCTTACCTCCTAAACTTTTCCCTGGAATTTACAGGGAGATGGGAGTCTGGAGCTCGTTAGAATGATGGCAGGCCCTGGAGGACAGAGATCAAGGCCAGCTTTTCGCACAGATGGGGCAGGCAGCCACCTCTGTGGTGTGCAAGGGCGCTGATGCGTCACTCGTGCCCTGGAGGTAGTACTGCTTATATCATCTGGGATGCCTGAAATCCTCCAATTAGAGTTGGAGTCCTTTAGCTTTGAGGTTTTTTTTAGGGTAAAAAGATATAAATAACCCTAGAAAGGTGCTACTTTAAGCTATGATACTTCCACTTAATGTGCATCTTAAAGTAAACAAATTTCAAATTTTTTCTTGAAAGCTGATTTTTCCTGGAGCACAGGGAAAGTGTGAGCACTACAAAGTGTGTTTACATTGTCCACTGAGGGACGAAATGTGGTACAGAGCAGCAGGCCGGAGGCACTAAATCCACATTTATTCCCTCACAGCTTCATCTGGAATCTGTTTGCACACAATGGTAAAGTTAGAGATCGAAAGCTACACTAGAAAGTGCATACTTCATACATCTGATTGGAAGCTCAGAAGATAGTACAGTAGATGTGCGGTTGGGATCCAACCACATCTTTGATTGACACTTTGGGAGCCATAAACAGAAATCCTGCCCATGCCATCTTGCTTAGCCTCCTATTTCCTGGGCCTGCCATGATCTTTTTGAAACTTAAAGAAGTCTTCTAGTACTTGTCAGCACCTGAGATAAAGTTCAATAAATGCTCATTCAATATTAACCATTCCATCCCAATACATGTTCACATGGGTGGATGAATGGAAACTCTTGCAGGACACATATGACTCCATGTGCATTCAAGCAAATGCCCAGCACACAGGGCTGGGAAGAGGAAAACACTCTATCTTGACACTCACATCCTTGTCAGCCAATGCAGAGTCAGAAGATAGAACCACCTGGCCCCATAGAAGAGCTTAGAAGGCTTCTCTGGCATTCTTCAAGTCTCAAGTCAAGAAAGACACTTCTATCCACCTGGTAAATAAAAAGAAACTGAATGAGTGTAAGACCTCAAGAAATGGTGTTGTCCAAAAATATAAAACTTCTGCATTAACACCTTGCCATGTCATAACCCTATACTCACACTTCTCCTCCAGACATCTCAGCCCCTTCCTCAATTATGTCTCTACTCATCTTTCCAGCCTCATCCTCACTTCTCTGCAAGGGACCCCTCAATGCTAGTCACACTGGTCTCCTAATTAGCTCTAAACACACAGAAGAATTTGTACCTCTTCATCTTTGCCAAAGCAGTTCTTTCTGCCTGGAAAACCCTTTATCCTGGCTGAGTCACACCCCTTGTATGGGTCTCAGCCTATGGTGGTGTTTACTTTCTAAAATCTCATGTCACTCGTGGTCTGTACCAGTCACCTAATACAGTAATGTGCTCCCATAACATTATAATATTGTATTTTTTTTTTTCTGAGATGGAGTCTCACTCTGTTGCTCAGGCTGGAGTGCAGTGTTGCCATCTCAGCTCACTGCAACCTCTACCTCCTGGGTTCAAGCGATCCTCCTGCTTCAGCCTTTTGAGTAGCTAGGATTGCAGGCATGCACCATCACACCTGGCTAATTTTTGTATTTTTAGTAGAGACGGGGTTTCACCATGTTGGCCAGGATGGTCTCGATCTTTTGACCTCATGATCCGCCTGCCTTAGCCTCTCAAAGTGCTGGAATTACAGGCATGAGCTACTGCACCCGGCCATATAATCCTGTAGATACACTTATACTTACCATAGGGTTACTTGCCTACAGTACTCAGTACAGTGACCACCTGTGCAGTGCTGTACAGGTTTGTAGACTAGGAGCACTAGGCTATTCCACATCGCCTAGGTGTGTGGTAGGCTAGACTACCAAGGTTTGTGTAAGCACACTCCATGATGTTCCCACAACGATTAAATCACCGAATGAAGCATTTCCCAGAACATAGCCCTGTCCTTAAGCAACACATGACTGTGCTTGAGATTTGCCAAGCTGATTTGGTTACTTTGAGGAAAAGGTCTGTATCTTACATATCTCATCTCATCTGATGCACTTAGCATGGTGCCTACACCCAGAATTTGCACTATAATGATATTATGGTAAGGTTTCTAAGTCAGTGAAACCTTAGTATTCCAGGAGGTTTTAGTATGTGTTTTATGAAACACGGGTTCTCTGGTAACGTATGTTAGGAAAGCACTAAGTTAGATTAAATATGTTTCTTTTCTGTAGGACTTCTCAGAGTCTACACAACATGCAGAATTTCCTACTTGTTCATTTGACTGTGAGGCCCTTCCTATGGCCCTCTTCACCTCTGTGCATGCTCTCAGTGGTGGGTTGGAGACAGCTGGTGCCAGCTTGTGTGAGTCAATTGTTAATTTTCAGGAACTTTGCAAGCCAGTAGATGTCATGTTGGTACCTTGAAATTGGCCCATAATGGAAGTATTTACACCAAAGAAATCATGAAATGCGTTACCTTCTTTATTATTTTTACTGCTGGTATCCAAGGGAAAGCAGACAAATCCTGGTCCTTCACCCCAAAGAGCCAGTCATTAAACATTTATCAGTACATTACTGACATTAGGTGGGCCCTGTTGGTGACTGCCTGCTGGTAATTATTGCCTCATACTTTAATTTCACTAAGGAAGATGTGTTTTTCAAGCATCGTTTTCCAGAATGGATGATCCATTTGTAAAGTAGATAACTAATTCCCAGTGTGGTTGGTTTTTAATCTATTAATTAGGGTTGCTTTAAAAGAAATCTTATCTGTAGCCAAGAGAGCCCAGTATTTCCCCCATTTCAGAGGGGGAAGGTGATGCACTGAGCGTTGTGTTTTCTCAGTTGCTATAAGGGAAGCAGGCGGTGCTCAGGGCGGGTACCTGCCTGCAGGAGAAACTCTGGTTACTGAAACTGAGCTGTGTGTGTGCCGAGTGGGAGCTGACATTTCAGGAAACAAGGCTAGGGACTAGCCTTTCTCCCTTAAGACACCAGCAGTAAGACTAACAGAGAAAGTGAAGGGGCATGACTCAGAGAGCCCTGAAACGGAAGTGGACCTATGGGGTTGTCATTTTGTAGATGAGGAACTCAGCCCAGAGAGGATAAGTGACTTGTCCAAGGTCACTCAGCCAGATGGTAACAGATTTGAAATGAACAGCCTGGTTTCTCTGTCCCTAAAGACACGCGGCCCCCAGGGAGGCCAGGCTGTCACTAACAGGCACATAAGCATGCCTGCACCTGCTCTGGCATGCCTCACACTCAAATCAGAAAACCTGCTGCTGTGACCCTGACGAGGAAATTAAATTAGCTACTAATTGGTTAATTGGCGGCAGGCTCTGTAAGGCAGTAAGGGACAAATTAAGTTGGAGCAAGAAGCATGCGTTTGTTAGGTCTGATCATCTTCATTATCGCCTGCAAGGCCACCAGCCATGCTGTGCCCATCTCCCCTAGGGAAATCATTTAGAAGGATTTTGTGATCTTTTGGCTGTCAGAGGAATTATTCCTTTCTCTTCCTGTTTCTTTCCCACATTTGCCACCTTCTCTTTGGTTCCCATCATTTCACAAGCTGTACCCACTCTGAGCACCGCCTGTTCGTCCTACAGCAACTGAGAAAACACAATGCTCAGTGCATTGTGAAATGCACTTCTGAAATGGGGGAAATACTGGGCTCTCTTTGCCACCGATAAGATTTCTTTTAAAGCAACCCTAATTAATAGATTAAAAACAAACCACACTGGGAATTGGTTATCTACTTTACAAATGGATCATCCATTCTGGAAAATTATGCTTGAAAAAGACATCTTCCTTAGTGAAAAGTATGAGGCAATTTGGAATTACCAGCAAAACCAGTCACCAATGGGGCCCACCTTCTTTCTCTTCTGACTCTTCCCCTCAGGCTGTGCCTTCATCACCACACTCCTGCGCCTTCATCACCTCGCTCCTGTGCCTGTCCTACCTTCCCACCGGTTGCTTTGCAGCCATCCCTCACACCCTGTTCACCTTTCCCAGGGCCTCGTGTTATGTTTATCTTCAGGAGCACCCAGATCACATCCCCCTGTGCTCTCATTCCTCTGCCCATAGCAGAAGTATTTACACCGAGGACCCTCTCTAGATACCAGTCTGAGTCCTGGAAAAGTTCTGTATTGGGAAGTTGGACCATTCAACATGGAGCTCTTGGGGTACAGTGGGACGAATTTCAGAAGAGGCAGAAACAGTCATCTGCGAATTAAGGGCTTGGGCTGGAGGACAGTGGCCTAACTGGTGTTCACCTGCACATAGGTATGCAAAGGTAGAAAACACTACTTTACTGTTAATGTGTTTGTAAAGTAGAAAAACTCTTTTTCATAGAAAAAAAATCACATCCTAATAAACCCCACTGGGAATCAGATTTTCTGAAAACCTAGGCACCCAAGTATCCTTTTCTCCTTATCAATTTATGGACCCTTTTAATATATTGTTTTGGTGAGCATTTATTTTATAACAACTTTATTGATATGTACTTCACATTTCATAAAGTTTACCCATTTAAAGTGTACACAGTGGTATATAGTATATTCACAGAGTTGCAAAATGTTTACAGCAAACAAATTTAGAACATGTCATCACCCTCTAAAAGAATTCTAGAACCCATAAGCAATTGCTCCCTATTCCTATTCCATCCCTACCCAATCAGTCCTAGACAGCCACTAATCTGTCTCTTCTCTACAGATGTGACTTTTCTGGACATTTTCTATAAATGGAACCACAGAATATGTGGTTTTTTGTGACTGGCTTCCTTCACTTAGCATAATATTTCCAAGATTCTTCTATGTTGTCAAATGGTCATTCATTTCTTTTTATTGTTGAATAAATTATTCCATTGTATGAATATACCACTTTTTATTTATCCATTCATCAATTGATGTGCATTGAGATTGTTTCCATTTTTGGCTCTAATGAATAATACTGTGTATAACATTTGTGTGTAATCTTTGTGCAGACATATGTTCTCATTTCTCTTGGGTATATATGTAGAAGTAGAATTGCGAGTCATATAGTAATTATGTTTAACACATTCGGAAAGTGCCAAACTGTTTTCCAAAGTGTTGCAACATTTTATATTCCCTCTAGCAATGCATGAGGGGTCCAATTTCTCTACATCACCAACACTTGTTATTATCAGTCTTTTGATTATAGTGATTCTGGTGAGTGTGAAATGGTATGTCATTGTGCTTTTGATGTGCATCTCTCTAAACTAATAATGTTGAACATATTTTTATGTGTTTATTGACTATTTGCATATCTTTGAGAAATGTTTATTTAAATCACTTGCTCATTTGAAATTGTGTTATTTATTATGAAGCTGTAAGAGTTTTTTAATCTATTCTGCATACAATTCCCTTATCAGATATGTGATTTGCAAATATTTTCTCTCATTGTGTAGTTCTTTTTTTGTTACTTTCTTGATGGTGTCAATTCATAGAACAAAAAAAATCTTTAATTTTTATGAAGTCCAAGTTATCTACTTTTTCTCTTGTTGCTTGTGTTTTGCTGTTACATCCAAGAAACTACTGCCTGATTCAAGGTCATCACAATTTATTCCTATATTTTCTTTCAAGAGTTTGATAGTTTCAACTCTTACATTTAGATCCATAATCTATTTTGAATTTTTTTTTCAAGATGGTTTTGGCTATTTTGTGTCCATTGAAATTTTATAGAAATTTAAGAATCAGCATGTCAATTTCCACAAAAAAAAAAAGCTTAGATTTTCATGGAGATTGCACTGAATCTACAGCTCAATATGCAGAATAATGCCATGTTGACAACAGTTTTTTTCCAACCCATAAAAATAGGATCTCCTTCCATTTATTTGGAGCTTCTTTAATTTATTCCAAAACTTTTTGTAGCTTCAGTGTATGTCTTGAAGTTCTTCTGTTAAATTTATTCCCAGAAATTTTATTTTTGAATACCTAAACTATTGGCAGATGTAACTTATTTTCTCCTTCCTTCCTTCCTTCCTTCTTTCCTTCCTTCCTTCTTTCCTTCCTTTCTCCCTCCCTCCCTCCTTCCCTTCCTTCCTTCCTTCTTTCCTTCCTCCCTCCTTTCCTTCCTCCCTGTCCTTCCCTCTCCCTCTCTCTCTTTCCTAACTTTCTTCCTGTCTTCTTTCTTTCTTGTTCTTTCTTTCTTGTTCTTTCTTTCTTTCTTTCTTTCTTTCTTTCTTTCTTTCTTTTCATTTCATTTCATTTGCTCTTTTGTACATATGTATATTACCTGATTTAGAGTCATTGTCAACTTCTGCTCCCCCATCAGGGATAGAATTGAGTGCTTTTTAAACTATCTATGGGGTCATACTTTTTTGTTTCTTTGCATGTCTTATAATTTTCTTTTCTCATAAACTGAAAATTTTACATAATATAATGTGCCCATTCTGGAAATCAGATCTCACCCCATCAGTGTTTGTTTTTGTTGCTGATTTTGTTTTCGTTGCTGCTGCTGTTTGCTAAATAACTTTTCTAGACTAATTATGTGAAGTATATATTCCCCATGGTAAAAGGCCACTAAAATTTGTGTTAGCATATCTTAGTAGTCAGCTAATGATTGGTCACTGATTTCCTTAAGTGCTTTGAACCAATATGGCCCTGAGCCTTGCTGAACATCTCTTTGTGTTTGGGATATACCCTAAATACTCACGGAGTGTACAACTCTACCTTAACCTTAACTTCCTCTTCCTATCCTTTCAGAGGGGAGAGATTGGAAACCTCTTATGTCTTTCCTGTGCATATGCAAAACCCAGCATATTGCATTGTAGATCCCCAAGAATATGTCAGCACTTTGGAAGGAATACTACAGACATCTTATTTCCCAAATATTCCTTTTAAATTTTGGGCCAGGCTCTTGTTTCCCCGGCTTGTATTGCATCCTAAAGCAACTGCAAATGCTGAACAATTTCTTTTTTTTTTTTTTCCCCCACAAACACTTTGGGGAAAGGGCATTTCTGTAGAGTGAGTTCTGAGTCATGGGAAATAACATTGCATTGTGAATGGGACTTTTCCAGGGAGGTGATAGACAGGTAAAATAATGACAGTGCTCCGGGGATGGGACTTGTGGAAGAGCTCCAAACCCAGTCTCCACACCACCTCTGGTGGTAACAGGGCAGCTAGTTTTCAAAACTAATATAGAGTGGGAAAGAGGGAGATAGAAATAGGTCAAGTTACAATGCTCAAATTGCTAGTCTTCTGATGGTCTTTCCACCAATGCCATCCCATTTTATCCCTGATACTGTGCTTTCAAGTGTTAAAATATGAATTAAATAAACTAAACAAGCAGAGCATTTACAATAAATACAAGCAAAAAGGTGTTTTGGTAGTGACTGTGAATAAGCTCTAGGCATTTTGCATCAGAGGCACATTGTAGTCAGAACCACTTTGGGCACAAGCTTTTTTTTTTAATTGTTTACTCCTATATTTGTCAAGTTTTCTAAGAATTACAGTTTTTAAAAACTATATGATTTCTATGGTACTTTACATATGCTTTTATATCCGTTACCTTGTCAAACCTACAGCAACCTGTGATTCTAGAGGAGGAAACCTTGCTGTCTAGGTGTTAGGGAGCCTCCTTAAGGTTTCACAGCTGGTCTCTGACACAGTCACAGCAGGAGCCAGCCCTGAGGCTTCTGATTCAGGTTCCTGGCTCTTTCCACAACATGGCTGTCTTTGTTGAGAAAGGAATGAAATGCAAATGTATCATCTTATACCATTAGGAGAACTGCTAACCATGTTTGGTTGGGAAGGAGTTGAAATTAATTGCTTAAGTGACGTTTCTCTGCGCCATGTGTGGTTTCCTTAGCTTCATGATAAGAATCCCTCCTGGATCATCCACTACTCTTGGACGTTCCTACTGGCTCTTCCTCTAGTTGATGTTTATGTCTGATGCTCTTCAGCCCTTGGCTCCATCCTTTTCTGTCATTAACCTTCTTTCCCAGAGAATGAATCTCCCTCTGGATTCTCAGGGTCACCTGTAACACTTCCAATTGCACTTCTAGCGTTAGAGTTCCTCTTGAGTTCAGTCCTGAAGGATTTCTTGCTTGCTGTGCATTTGCACTTGGAAACCCATTCTTACAGGGAGATACTACAGTTCAGTTCTGCCCTCGAACCCCGTAATTCTAAGTCAGTAAGTATAGATGGTTCTTATCCGAATTTGGTCTTCGCAAGAGCACGTCTTCTTATTCTGTCTTTGGTGCAGGGGCTATTCATGTTCTTTCCACTCCAGTGAACTTCAGCAATTGACAGGTTTATAGATTCCTGGCCGTTCAGAGTTCTGAATTAGTTGTTTTATTTATACAATGATGGGTTGGCTGTTTCCTAGAGGACTTAGCAAAGAACTATGGGTTGTTTGGGTTTCACCTGCCTGTTGAGGAGGGGATGATTCCTCCCTGACTCTGCCGTGTCCACTGAGGTTCTCCGTATTTCTCTCCATGTTGGCACCCGGAAATCTAGGAATACAATGGATAAATATTTTAAAGAGTGGAAATTGGAAGCCAGATACCTCTAAAGACTTGTAGTGGTGAAGTTCCTTGGATGTAGCTTGTTAGTAGTTAAATCTATACGGATATGAAATACATTTTGTGTGGAAAAACCTCATGAAGATCGCTTATATAGTTTATTTTCTCATTTGTGTTTGAACAATATATTCATGCTGCTGAATGCCTCTCAACATCATCAAAGATAACTGAAACTGGGTCTCCCTAGCACTCATAATTTCTTGCCTCCCACCCTCCATGGGCAGTTATATTCTGCATCAAGCCTTAGAAGAGGAAACAGAGACAGGTTCAGGGACCAAAAGGATTAATGATAATCGTTAAGCTACATTGAAACATTACATATATATATATATATATATATATATATATATATATATATGTAATTATGTATCTTTAAAATTATGAGATGAAGATTTTATATGATATGTATACTTAAATATAAAATTAATATAAAGTTTGCAAAAAAATTTGACTTCGCAAATCAAGTCACCTAACGTACCTAACGGACTGACTGCCCATCCTTACCTAATAAAATGAATCCTCAGAATGAAGGCTTGTTCCCTTTATTTCTGTGATGTTATTCACATTTAAGTCTCCAAGGATTTTGTCCAATTTGGGCTTCTTAGTCTGTGAGGTCCCAGGAGTCAAGGACAAAGTTAGCCAACAAATCTTTGTTGAATGAATGAATGAATGGATGGATGGATGATCTAGGCTCATTTTGTACAGAAAAGCACATAACACATGCCACTTGTCAATATCATTTAGTAAATGCTTGTCTGACTATCATAGTGGTCAAGATAAACAGACTGGATGTAGGAGCCTATATGGAGAATTCACAGTGGTAGAGATAACGTAGGATTTTGAAAAAGAAGTCTTGTCCACGTCGTACCTCATTGGGTATGATTACAAATTAACTTTTCTGATATTTGTTTTCTCTAACGTAAAAGCAGAAATTAACAAGAGGATCCCCAAACCCTGTGGTTCTCATACTTTATATTAATAAAGAAGAATGGAAGAGGGAAGATAGCTCTTCCACATGCAGCTACAAACTGGGGGTGGAGAAAGGCCCTACACTGATCCAAGTTGGGACTGATTATCTTGCAAGGGCACAAAGTTTAAATAATGTTGTTGGAAAAACTGTGAAGTCAGAAACATCTGTTTCCAGCCAGCCTCACATTTTCTTCCAGTGCCTTTTTCTTCCACTGGCTGGCTCCACTCAAGTGCTGGGTGCCAAGTGTCATCCCTGCCATGAGGGCCTGAGGGTCTTGTGAAAAGATACTTTTCTTTTTTCCCGGTAAGGCTCATGAATAAAGGCTCAACATGTTAACCTTTCTCAAGGAGTTGTTTCATGTAAGAGGTAACCTCTTATAAATGAGAAGCCTCCTGGACGTGAAAGAATAGTCCTCCAGAACTCAAATGCATTGATTGGGCATGATGGTTTTGAGAGGGAGAGCCCTCCTGACTCTTCTCAGATCAAGTCACCTAACTGACTGCCCATCGAGCCTGTTCCCGAGGACCACCCTAAGCGAGCACAAGACATGTTAGTGAAGGAATGACTTCACTGCTTCTGGACTCCCATCCTCCTTGAAGTTAATCACACTCATCATTCTGCAGCTCAGCACCCTGAGCCTCACTTGTCTTTGTTTTCCTCTTGCTTCTTGTCCAACTTTGCCCCCAAAGCAGTCTGATGCTCACTCAGGGTGCAGAGGGCACTTGGTGCTGCTGCCACTGGCCCCTGTCACTCCTTGTCAACTCCAATCACCCTCATTTTACTTCCTCTTCACAGTCCATTAACAGCAGCTCTCAGAATCCTGGGTGGTTACCTGCAGCCCCTGACACTTGGCCTCAGGTGTCATGTAGCAAGAGAGTGACTCTTGAATGAGCAAACCCCAGCTTCTCTTTGTGACCTGTCACCTCCTAAGGAGATGATTCTTGAAAGGATAGAAAATCCTGAGAAATTTTATACATATATATTTTTAAGTTAATTCTTCAGACTGCTGTGTTGGTGACTTTTCCTTCAAACTGCAATAACTAACCTGTCACAGCCCTACAAATGCTGACAATACAGCACCATGTGGGGTTGACTTAATAAACCTCATTTACATTCATTTTGATTCACTCAGGCGTTGAAAAACATTTCACAGGAAAAACTAGGAACCTCTCCAAGACGACATGATGTTTGCTGATATGATATGAACAGACTTAATAGGCAGCATATATGAAAACATGCATTTCTTAGATTATTAGCAAACTCAGTACTTTATTTTTTTAAAGCATTTAAAAATTAGTCCTTTGAATGCTGGGTTTCTAAGCCATGAAATGTGTCAACATTTACAGAGTCTTTCTGTTGAGTAGATAGAGAAGAACATAGTCAACTCACTCCTTGAGCTGTGAACTTGGGAAAATTTTTAACCTCGCTGTATCTCAGTTGCTTCAGCTTAAAAATACCTGTTTGCCTAAGTGTATCATTGTTGCAATGGTGTTGCATAATAAACATTCCCCTAACAGTAGCTTATACTTAGAGGCATTTATTTGTCAATTACAGACACTTGTGGTTCTGCTGGGCTTAGATACCACTTAGATACGATCAGCCGCATGTAGCTCCAGGCTGTGGATTGGATTTAGGTCTGCTCGACATGTCTTTTCACTCTCCTTGGATCAGCAGCTACATGGGGCATGTTCCTCTGAAGGTGGACGGAGAAAGCAGGAGAGCCAAAACAAATCACAAACGCACATAGAGATGCCTCTGCCCGTGTCATGTTTCTTTACATTGCATTGAACAGAATAAGTCACATGGCCAAGCCCGAAGTCAATGGGCATGAGGCTGTATTCTCCCTTCATTCTAATGGAAAGTACTTCCAGGTCACAAGAAAAAAAGCGAGAGTAAAGAATTGGGAACACCTACCATACCATCGCACATAGACATTTTTTAAAAAGGAGATGATGGTTGGACATGGTGGCCCATGCCTGTAATCCCAGCACTTTGGGAGGCTGAGGTGGGAGGATCACCTGAGGTCAGGAGTTCAAGACTAGCCTGGCCAACATGGTGAAACCCCGTCTCTACAAAAATACAAAAATTAGCTGGGCATGATGGTGGGTGCCTGTACTCCCAGCTACTCAGGAGGCTGAGGTGGAGAATTGCTTGAACCTGGGAGGCGGATGTTGCAGAGACCCAAGATTATGCCATTGCACTCCAGCCTGGGCAACAGAGCAAGACTTCGTCTCAAAAAAAATTAAAAAAAAAAAAAAGAATATGATGTATTTCAGAGCTCTGTAAATTGCAAAGTATTATGCAAATATTAGGTTTTGTGAAAGTTCTATACAGGAATACTTTCTCCTAATGTGATTATTCTCTGGTTACCAGATGTCTGTCTGTATGAATGCCATCTTCCTAGCCACCCAGACTAGACACAGTGTCATCCTATTTCATCCTCCCTTTTCCTCATCTGCCATGTTATATCAAAACTGGGGAGTCTATCCAGAGATGATACCTTATCAGCCTTCTTCCCTTCATTTCTCTGCTTCTTACCTCTCATCTCCTCTAACTGTCTTCCCTTACCCCAAAGTCTCCTTGCTTTAATCAGTTCTCAATACCACTGTTAGGGTCATTTCCTTGTTATGTGACTTTTATTGTGCTATGTCTCTGCCTCATGTTAGGTTTCGTAGACGCAGAAGTTGAGACAGCGATTCTTGTGCAAGTAATTTGCTGAGGAAGTGCTCTCAGGAGAAGCCTCTCAGGGAATGAGGGAAGCAGGAGAGCACAGGGAAAGAAGGTAGGCACAGATGTGGTTGCAGGAAGAGTCTAGCCTCAGTCAAATTGCACAGGGAGCTCTGGTGCATTAACTACACCAAAGAGGTTGTTCCATCCAGAGGCAGGAAGATAGGCTATTACTTCTTTCAATCCATCACTGTTCACAAGCCATCCCTGCCAAAAGCACAGGAAATCCTCTGCAGGAGAGTCCGGTATAAGCTATTGGCAGTCTTACCTACATCACTTCGGGGAAGGGTGCACTGGCCTGGTAAAGGAAGTTTCTGTGAAGCACCAACAGCATCTGCTACCCTTTCCTATCGAAAGTGTTCAATTATACCTCATTGTCTTCAGACTAATGTTTCAGTTCTTTGATTTGTCATTTAAATTCCTCTGTAATATTACTTTTTTTTTTTTTTTTTTTTTAGAAAGAGCCACACTCTGTAGCCCAGGCTGCAGTGCAATGGTGTGATCTCAGCTCACTGCAACCTCCATCTCCTGGGTTCAAGCCATTCTCCTGTCTCAGCCTCCCATTTTTAAGCTATTTCTTTATCTTAATTTTTCACTGCTATATTTCACAGAGCTTCAGCTCTAGCTCAACCCAATTTCTCACTGTTCTGGCTGCTGAGCCTTTAATTATGCTATTTCCCCTACCTGAAATGCACTTCCCACTCATTCCTGTACTTTCTCACTTTTGACATCTCACCAGATCTGCCATCTTCTCTGAGAAGTTCAGAAAGAGAAAATATAAAATGAAGAGAGAGACATTATTAAAGAAATAATACAAGAGAAGTTCCCAGGAAGAAAGCATGTGTCATTCCAAAGTATAAGGATCTACCAAGTGCTCAATTATATCTAATATGGTGAAATGTTAGAACACTTGGACTGAAAGGGAGCTCCCAAGCTAGAGAGGTTACACACAAAGATTTGAAAGTCAGAAAGTAGGAAATAGCAATAGCAAAAATGCCTTAACAATTATGAAATTAAATACCCAACACAACTGTCAACTCTGAGACATTCACAATCTAAAAAAACAAATAAACAATAAACAACAACCTCCAAATGAGCAAATAAAAAACCCAATTCCCCAGAAGGCCACAAGAAGATGTAACCGACCAAAAACAAGAAAATACAAGAAATGGCATCTAGTAAACAGGGAATCTAGCAGAGTATAGGAACAAACAGAATTCACAGAATGATGTTAAGGGGATGTCTGGCTTAGTACTCATCTGCACTTGTGAGGAATAAAATGATTCAATGCAGGGAGAACGGGCCCAATAGAGCAGGCAGGACAATTTCTGGAACCCACACAGGGCTAGAAATAACTTATGTCCTTCCAGCCCTTTTGTATATCGTTGCTTTTGGTTCTAATTTCTGGAAAGTTTTCTCAAGTTTAGTTCCAACACTTCAGTTAATTTTTAAAATTTCTATTATTATATTTTAAATGTATAAAATCTCTTTGTTCTCAGAATATTTCTTTTCATGTCTTCTCTCTGTCTTAATTAATCTTATTTAACACTTTATATCGTACATATCGTTTCATCTTTTCAAACAGTCATGTTTTGGTTCATTAATTTTCTCTCTTTTGTTTACTTTCCTTACGTGGCAGTTCAAGTTCAAACTTGGGCACTTGTACGTATCCCCCCTGGACGGCCTGCTTGTAATATTGAAGCATTTCTTCCTTGTCAGCTGAGACAATGGTAAGCTTTGTCAATGGAGAGTGCTGCTGAAGAGACACTGCAGGAGGAAGGGGCTTCTCTTCCTGGTTCTCGGGTAAGTTTCTTCCCACTGGCTTCTGTGTCACTCAGTTGTTGTACAGGACCCTCAGTGGAGCTCACTCCTAGCAAGTTTTGGTGGCACTTCTGTAGGCACTTTACCTGTGAGTTGTGTAAGCACTCCTTTTTTCCTTCCTTTCAGGTAATGAGTTCAGCAGCAGCCCCCATGGGTGGCTTCCAGGATACTATTGACAACATTCCAGCGAGCAGAGTCTTGCCTACGATGCATTGCCACTGGCACTCTGGTGTGAGTTTTCCTGCTTGCCATTTCTGTCCTGCACATTCCTGATCACCAGTTTGCCCAGTAACTCTGGACCCACCTCTGGCTCAGGGCAATCCAGCAAACTTCCCCACAGTCTAGTGAGTTGTATTCACAATCTCTTCAACAAGGTCTGAATTTCACATCTGAGATCTTGGGTGATAGCTAATTGATTGCAATGTTCCACAGAATGAAATCAATGGGCAGCTGCCTAGAGTATTTTTTAATCTATATAACAGAAAATTTTGGCCAAAAACTTGACTCAAATTACCAGTTTCCAGACTGAAGTCAATGTATAGACTCAGCACCTCTCCAGTGAAGGGCACACTTGAGAAGGGACCCTGTTGGATTTTCACAAGTAGGTGCTGTAAATCTTCTTCCAAGCCTAATCTAAAAGGACCTAGGGCCATTGGCCAGAGTGACTATGCATTGGGAAAAAGTCACTGCACAAAGTTTTAGAGATTATTAGACACTGACTATAAATAGACACTAATTCTTGGGCACCCAAAACGTGACCATGACCCACCAGTCAAAGTGGGGCCATGGTAATCAGGTAACAGATGGAGCTTTAGCTGAAGTTTTATACGCAGTCAGCCTAGTTCATCTACAGACCCACCTGTTGGGTTATTTTCTCAGGTCTTAAACATATAACTGTAATATGCATAACACTATATATAGCCCTTGCTCAGTATCTATGAAGGACTTTATCTAGGACCACCCTGGATATACCAAAATCCATGGAAGCTCAAGTCCCTGATATAAAATGATGTAGCATTTGCAGATAACCTGTACACATCCTCCTGTATACTTCAAACTGTCTCTAGGTTACTTATAATACCTAATACAATGCAAAAATCTGTGTAAATAGTTGCTATTATACTGTGTCTAAGGAATAATGACAAGAGAAAAAGTCTGTTTATGCTCAGCACAATTTTTTTTTCTGAATATTTTTTATCTGTGGTTGGTTGAATACATGGATGCAGAACCCATGGATGGTGAAGACTGATTGTACTCAGAAACTGGAAATATCCTCATATTGGCTCTTGGACCCATTGGATGAGGGCCATCATGATTGGAAGGGCTAAATGAAAAACGCTTGGAACTTTTCCTCCATACCAAGCCAATAAATCAGAGGCAATATTGCATCTTTAGGGAAAATTTCAGAGATTTATACCATTATCCAAGCACTGAAAGAAACAGGAGTGGTGGTACCTATTGCATTCCTCTTTAATTCACCTGTTTGGCCCATGCAGCAGTTGGATGGGTTTTGGAGAATGTGGACTGTCATAAACTGGTTCAGGTGGCTCAAATGCAGCTGTTGGCTCTGTTGTGTCTTTACTGGAGCAAATCTGCAAAACTGCTGGCATTTGGTATGCAGTAATTGATGTGGCTCATGCTATTTTTTCTCCATACCAATTTGAAGGGACCATCAGTCACAGTTTGCTTTTACCTGGCAGTGCCAACAGTGTATCTTCACAGTGTGGCCTCAGAGCTATGTCAATTCTCCTGCTTTCTGCCACAGATAATCTGCAGAGTTCTCATCTTGGCATTCCACAAAACGTCACATTGTTCATTGATGGCAGTATGCTGACTAGATCTTGGGCAAGAAAGTAGAAAGTATTTTATTTTTAAAATTCATTTGGTATTTCTTTAAAATTCTTTTTGAAATATTAATTTTAATTTTAGGTTCAGGGAGTACATGTGGTTGTTTGTTTCAAGGGTCTATTGTGTGATGCTGAGGTTTGGGCCTCTGCTGATCCTGTCCCCCAAATAGTGAACATAGTACTCAAGAGGAAGTTTTTCACACCTTGCCATCCATTCTCCCTCCCTCCTTTTGGAGTCCCCAGTGTCTGTTGTTTCCGTCTTTATGTCTTTGTGTACCCAGGGTTTAGCTCCCACTTATAAGTAAGAACAGTTGTATCTGTTTTTTGGTTTTGTTTTGTTTTGTTTCATTACTGAACTAATTCGCTTTGGATAGTGTTCTCCAGCTGCATCCACGTAGCCTCAAAGAACATGATTTCATTCTCTTTTAAGGCTACATAGTATTCCATGGTGTATATGTATCATATTTTCTTTATCCAACCCACCGTTGATAGATACCAGGTATTTTAGATGCCTCAGTCAGACATACATAAACTAGAGGCTGGTGTAGCAGCACACTCACAGGCAGCATCTTTGCATGTTTTGTTGTTACCTCAGTGGTCAGTTTCCTGCCAGCCAGCTTCAGCTTTCTTGCTTCCTCATGAGGAATTTCCTGCTTGACAATCTGGACCTGTGGTTCTGTGCCTGCCAACCCTGGCCTGCCAGACTGGGACAAGCTCTGGTCTCGGGAAACCCAAAGAACTCTGGCATGCAGTGGACTGCTATCTTCTTACTCTAAGGAGGTCTGAATCCCAGCCTTGTCGAAGAGTCCTTTCCATTTCTGTTGCTTCCTTGGGTACTCTCCCTCAGACCTGGAGTATTCTTTAGAGGTCTCTTCTTATCCCCACCATAATAGGTAATTCCTTGCAAAGAGCTAATAATTATTTTTAGTAAACATCCCTTGTTCGAAGTACTCAGTTTTTTTTTCTCCTGACTAGACCATGACTAATACACTTATTTTTATTACCGTTTTTCTTGATTTTCTTTGGATTCAATCCACTCCTTATTTCTAATTAATTTTTAATCTTTGGCTAACTTGTTTTTAATCTTTCTTGGTTCTTAATAAATGTATTTAAATTGATACATTTCCTTCCCAAAACTATTGGTTTTGTGTCATAAATTTGACATGATTTTCTTATTATTTAACTCTAAATAGTTCTTATTTTGTTGATTATATCAATTTTTAACTCAATAATTATTTAGTAATATACAACTTCATTTCCAAACATTTGAAAGTTTTAAGAAAGATTGCTTGGTTAGTGATATCAGATTTTACTGCATGATGATTTAAAAGCTTAGTTGATAGAAGACTGATTTTATAAAATTGATTAGGTTTCCTTTATGACCCAATATACGACTGAGATTTATAAATGTTCTGGGTGCACTTGCAGAGTTCTGCAAGTGCTGAAACACTGTTTTGTTGTTCAGATCTTTTACACTTCCATTCATTTATTTTGCCTCCTTGATCTATTTGTTTCTGGGAAGGGGCTGTTGAAATCTTCAATAACTATTTTTGATGTACCTCTTTCTCCCTCTAATTTATGTCAGTTGTTGCTTATGTCAATATTTTGAGACTATATTGTTAGGGGTGTTCATGTTTAAAATGGTTAGCATATGATATCTTACTTTAACCCTTAGGATTTTCTGTTTCAATATTAAATTACACTTTTTTCTAGTATTAACTCAGCTTTTTTGGAGGTTTATGTTTGAGGAGTATTTTTTTTTTCAATTTTTACATTTCTAACCTTTCCATTCTTTTTGTTCTAAGTATATTTCTTGTAGATATTTTGCTGCTAGAGCTCGTCAAAACCCAATCTGAAATGTCTAATATTTAAATTGGTGAGTTTAACCCATTTACACTTACAGTAGTGACAATTTTACTGGGATTTATTACATCTTATTTCATATTTCCCATTTGCTTTGCTAAACTCTTCCACCACTTCTCCTGCTTTGAATTCAATGTCTTTCATTTTCAATTTTAGAAAATTTTTAATTATTTTTAATTTTTTATTATAAAATAGAGCATACATAGGTATGAGTTTATGAAAAACATGTACGCATAGTTTGAATACAATTTTTAAAAAACTCACTCAGAGACCCACTGCCAGGATCACAAAATAGAACATCACCAACTACTCAGAAGTACCCTGGGTGCATTTCCCCATCACATCCCAGTCTCTCTCCTCCTGCAAATGAGCACTGTTTTGAATTTTGTTCTGATAATTTCTTGCTTTTATAGTTTTTTTCCCCACCTAATAGGTATTCCTTAACAATATATTATTTAGTTTTGCTTGATTTTGACCTCGATATGAATAGAATATTCTTCCATTTTAAATATGTACTTATTTAGAGTACTATGTGTTTGAGGTCTATCCATGTCAATAATTAAATCTATAATTCATTTATTTTCATTGCTGTATATACTAGTGTAGATTATACAACAATTTATTTATTTATTGCACTGTCAATAGATACTTGGTTTTCTTCCGAATTTTTCCTGTGAAGGATAGTGCTGCCATAAACATTATTTTACTTATCTTTGGTACATGTGTTTGAGAATTTTTCTAAGGTAAATGCCTAGTGGTGGAATTGCTAGGGTGTAGATTATGTGCATATTTAACTTTAGTTTGGCATGTTTAATGCCAAAGTATTTGCCCCAGCAGTTGAACCAGGTAATAACTCACCAGCAGGTTCCTATTGCTTTGAGTTCCTATTGCTTTGCATTGTCCGTAACACTTGGCATTTTGAGAATAATAAATTTGGTTCACATCTTTTTTTTTTTTTTTTTTTTTTTTGAGATGGAGTCTCTCTCTGTCACCAGCCTGGAGTACAGTGGCACGATCTCAGCTCACTGCAACCTCCCTTTCCCAGGTTCAAGTGATCCTCCTGCCTCAGCCTCCCAAGTAGATGGGACTACAGGCATGTGCCACCACACCCAGCTAGTTTTTTGTATTTTTAGTAGAGACAGTTTTTCACCATTTGGTCAGGATGGTCTCAATCTCTTGACCTCATGATCTGCTCACCTTGCCCTACCGAAGTGCTGGGATTACAGGTGTGAGCCACCAAGCCTGGCCTGGTTCACATCTTTATTATTGCTTCAAAAATTTATTTTCTTCCTGTATTATTCCCTCATTCCTATTTACTGTTATTGACCCTTCTTTTAGGCATGTTTCTTAATTTTAAAAAAATGTTTTCCATCTCTTGCTCCTTTCAGGAAAAGTTCTCCTGCTACATGTTACAACTCCTTAATTCATTTTTCTGCTGTAGCCACCATGTAAATTTCTCCAAATATTTGATTCTTTATTTCCATTTTTATCTATACTATTTCCACTTGGTCCTTTATGATTTCTTGTTCTTGTTTCACAATGCTTATATCTTCCCTTATATTTTTAAGTATATTTGGTAAGCCTTTTAAAATTCTTGATCTGCATGCTCTACTCATTTGGCTTTAGATGATAGACATTTTTTATTTAGCTGCCTTTCTTTTGGTGATTGTACTCCTCGAGTGACTTGGTCTGTAGGTTATTCTGTCGTGTAGGCTCAAGTTCCTTTGGGGATATTTCTTTTTGGGGAAGAACTGATATCATGTAGACTGTGTCTTACTCACTGGGCTTAAAGAGACAGTAGGTGATGAACCCCAGGTGATAAAGAGAGTTAAGCTGGTCACTCAAAATTGCCCCCACTCTTATTAGGTACTTTCTTTGACCAGGGTTTTGCTTTAAATTCTCAGAAAGAGGAATTCCTGGGTGGAGAGTAAATACCCAGAAATAGCTGCTTGGTCACCCTCTATTTTCTTCTCTCCTCACCCCAACAACACTTTCGCATCTTCCTGATATCCTCCTGCTGACGGAGGGTGAGACCCAGCATCTTTGCATAACAAGCCTTCCGAGGAATTCCCATGCGTGTGAAGTAATGAGAACCACTGGGTTTTTCATTTCTCAGGTTGATACTGAATGGTGAAGTCAACAGCCTGAGCTGGTTTGCTGTCTTGTCAAGATCTGAGGACTGATTTTCAACATCCTCATTTTTGAAGGATTCCCTGTTCCTGTTTCATGAATGCAACATCTTCTCTTATCCTTTTGAAATGCTTAACTATAGTTTTAATTTTCTTTTTAAATTTTCCCTTCTTCTCTGCATCCCCTTAATTTATAACAAGTTTCTTGTTTCTGTTTTGCTTGCTTGTTTTTGTTTTGGTCTTGGTCTTCCATGTCTGAGGAGTTCACCACAGTTCTTACTAGATTACTATCATTGCATGTCAGTTTGTAATGAAGGTGGGGTTGCTTGGAAGCTTTATTTACCAGAAGGAGGCTTCTTAGTCTGTGGCTTTGCTTGTAGGCTGATTGGGCTAGGACCTAGCCATTTCATTTGGGGATCCTCTCCCCTTCCTTAATGTCACCAGACACAGATATTTTCTCTTAGGCCCATGAATTTCCCAGGGGAGAATCCTTAAGTATCCTGCCTTGGTCATGTCTGCTTGACTACTGTCATAAATGTGTCTAATGTAGTTACTGCCTCTGCACCCATTTCTAGGCTAATTTATCTGAAACCCATTCCTACCCTGCCACTTTTGGCCTAGTTAAAGCTTTCTCTCCCTATGTGGGTGGTTGTGATATAGACCTCTTGTTCTTCATCTCATTGACCCCAAACCCAACATATCCCTCAGTTGCTGACCACAATAAAATCTAATGGTCAACACCAGATCATGTAAATAAGTTTCTCTTTCCTTTCTGGAGTGTTTTCCATAAACTAGCCAATTCACGGCCCCCTTGGGGAAGGCTGAAGAGTAATACCCACACACTTTGATGAAGGCACCCGACAGGCTCACTGACTTGCTCGCTGGGTGAGCTCCTTGCTGCCTCCAGACTTCACACTGGCCTCCTTTCGCCACCAAATCTCTCTGGGACCTGTGAGTAATGCATTACTCCTGTTTCATGCATTTTAGTTTCACTTCCTTATTGTATCTTACCTAATACACACATAAACCCAACTTTCCTGTCTGTCAGCACTCTCCTACAGAGTGGCTGTCTTGGCTTATGGCCACTCTTAAGAGAGAGAGACCTCAAGACAAATTAGAAGAAACCATAATCATGGGAATCACAACAGCCGCAAACATTTTGGGAGCAGAGAAGATGTGCACTGGAGGGCTTAATGTTCTGTCAATTTCTTAATGTGTGTCAGTTTCTCCTCTCTTTAACAATTGGTTCATTGTGTTTTCAGCAATTGCTGTTGTCCTTGGTGTCAGACCCTGTCTGGCTCAATCTGTACTTATAGCAGGAGTTCTCAGACTTTAGCCTGCATCAGAATTATCTAGGGAGGGCTTATTGAAACACAGATTGCTGAGACCCATTTCAGAGTGTTAGGTTCAGCAGCTCTGGTGTGAGGCCTGAAAATGCACCTTTCTAGCCAATTCCAAGGTGATGCTAATTCTGCTGGTCTCAGGTCCACACTTTGAAAACCACTGTTATGGAGTAACCTTTTAAACTCCTGCTGGAGCAAGGACGGGGCCACCTGGCTACATGGGTAGAAGAGGGCATCTGTGAGCTAACTGCTTCTCTGAAACACTATCAACCAGTCCTTATATGGCTAGCCCTGTCCTGCACCCTTGTGGCAGAGGTGTTTGGTGCCTCCAATTCCTGAGCCTTCTAGGACTATGCTGTGAAGTGATTGGTTCTTGAGGCTTCCCTCTTGCTGCCAATGTAGTTTAGCTTTCTCTTGTCTGCTATTTCAATTGTCATTTACCTGTTTACTTCTCTGCTTCCAAAATTTTGTTGATATTTCTTGTCAGCTGTGACCTCTTCACCAGTTCTCTTTGTGGATCTGCTGAATTGTTTTGCCTCTTTTTCTGGCTGTTACTTTAGTGTCATTAGTTGAAATCAAGCATGTATTCAACTGGCTCTTCCTCTACCTTACTTTTAATCCACCATCATCTCTCACCTGGCAATAAATATCTTCTGAAATGATGAACGAATGACCTTTGACACACAGAGCCATGAGGGAATGAAACATGATGCTGCTCAGCCTCATTGAGATGCATCTCCATCTTGTTGTCCCTATAACATCTCTTAAAGTTTCAGACATAGATGCTGAATTATCGCTTTAAGCAACTTTCAGGGTTTAATTAAAGTACAAGGTCTAACTGCCAGGACTTGAGATAAATTTCACTGTCTCAGAGGCAGTGAGACGTGGCTTTGAATTAAAAGGCTGAAACAATTCTCTGAGAAGTAGTATATAAGGTCACAGAAGAGCTCCATTCAGAAAGGAGAGGATGGACAAAGATGGAAGCCAAAGTGTGGAATGTTAGTTACTCTTCATGTGTGGGTGTCTCCCATTTAAAAAGTTGAAAGGCTCTTTAAGGACTTTGATCATGGATAAGTAGCCACTAAACCAATTTTTTTGTCATTTTGTTGACTATTTAATTCCTTGAAAGGAGAATATTCGGTATCCAGAATTATCTGTCATGCCTAGAGCTAGGTAAACCAAAGAACAGTTAGAAAGTTTTGTGCACATGGACACTGGACATTTTCATGAAAATCAATTATCTGTAAAGGCAGTAATTTAATTTGAATTAAGTCAGTTCATGATTGAAACCGATAAAATGAACAATCTTTTAAAAATGTGAAAATACTAAAAATTCTGGGATCACAACGTGGGCAAAAATAATAATTAAACTCTCTGCCACCTCTCCCCAGCCTCACATAGAATATTGCTTTAACACACTGAAGTGGTTTGCTAGGGCTGCCGTTAAATAATACCACAGACAGGTGGCTTCACCAAGAGAAATTTATTTTCCCACAGTTCTGGATGCTAGAAGTCCAAGGTCAAGGTGTCAGTGGATTTAATTTCTTCTGAGGCCCTTCTTCTTGGCTTGCCTATGATCACCTTGTGGCTGTGTCTGTGTGTTAGTCTGTTTTCATGCTGCTGATAAAGACATACCCGAGACTGGGGAATTTATAAGGAAAAAGGGGTTTAGTGGACTCACAGTTCCACATGGCTGGTAGGCCTCACAATCATGGTGGAAGGGGAAAGGCACTTCTCATATGGTAGTGGCAAGAGAGAATGAGAACCAAGGGAAAGGGGTTTCCCCTTATAAAACCATCAAATCTTGTGAGATTTATTCACTACCACGAGATTGGTATGGAGTAAGCTGCCCCCATGATGGTTCCCTCCTATAACACATGGGAATTATAGGAGCTACCATTCAAGATGAGATTTGGGTGGGGACGCAGCCAATCCACATCAGTACCCACATGGTCTGTTCTCTGCACACACATCCCTGGCATCTCCTTGCATATCCAAATTTCCTTTTCTCACAGGACACTGGTCAGAGTGGACCAGGTCCCATGCTAATGGCCTCATTTTAACTTTCCTCTTTAAAGGTTCTATTTCCAAATACAGTCACATTCTGAGGTTATGGGGGCTTCTGTGTGAATTCAGCTTGTAACACACATTTTGTTTTGTGATGAACTATTATAAGTTGCATTCCCTCAAAGGGGACGTGCCTTTCCCCTCCACTCAAAAATGAAGATCAGCCTGAGACACCAAATGACCTGTAGGTGAAGAACTGAACCCCTTTGGCTGAACGTTCGAAGCTAGCAAACAGTTATCCAGCTGATTTGGGGAATTCTATCAAAACCCGTTTCTGGAGAAGATTCATTATCCTCACCCTCTGAGCCCAGCTCTTTCAGAAACACTGGCTCTTTTGGTCTTCTCTTTGTTCTTTAGATGCAGACAGTGGCCTGAGGGATGCTGTGTGGTTTATCGTGGCTGTTGATTTTTCATTCTCTGAATGCTTTCAGTCAAACACTTGAGTTGCTCACTTGCTTTCTCCCCCTCCCTGTCTCTCCTTGCTCGCTCCTCCCCGCTCAAGAAAACCAAGGGAAATTGACAAGCAGCAGGACAGGGGAAATTGAGCTATATTGTTTCTCCTTCGGGAGCCTCACTTTGCTGCCTTTATCTGAAAGCTATCATTTTCTACATCTCTTGGCAAGAGTTCTCATCGACCAGTGACCCCTAAATGCCTATGATGATCAATAGTCCCGGTATCTTATTGACATGCTCATTGACAGCTCTTACTGAGCACAGGAATCAGGAATGGCAGCCAATTGCAATCTGTTCAGGCTGCTTGAGAGGCAGGGAAGGCCCCACGTTGATATTGACACTGTAAATGGAGACAGTTTACTTAGAACTCAGGGAAGATGCATTTGTTAAGGAGACCCATAGATCTCATTACTATTTAAGGACAGAGGCTTTTCTGGGCTCACCCATCCTGTTTGTGAAGAGTGCAGGGAGGCAGAGCATGCAGGAGGGATTGGGGTAGCTCATGGGGATACACATCATCTGTACCCCTTCCTGGAGGCCAACGGTCTAAAGCAAACGCAGAGCAGCACCATGCCCAGGTCATTTAAGGTCTCTGCCAAGCCCTGGGAATCTAGGAAAGACTCTTGGGCCAGGGACAGAATAAGAATGTAGTTTGGGGGTCTGCAGGGAGACTGAAGTGAGAGCCATGTGTCAGGCTATGCCGCTGCACCACTGCACCAGATCCACTCTATAGAATTGGGGCTGGAGTCCAGCTGCTTGGCTGGAAATTCATGGTGACTCTTTTTTGATCACTTGTGTCTTTGAGGTCTGAGGAGGGTGGAAAAGTGCTAGAGAGTTGTAGTCTCAAGACAGAAGAGGTCCGTGGAGAATCCTCACAACCCAAGTGATTTTGAAAGGAGCTGCCGACACCTCTATCCTCAGACACAGAATGGAAGTGGCTTTTATGAGCCCCATTGTAACAATAGAGAAGCAACGAGTGGGACCAGAAATAATGAATAAAAGTGGCAGAGAAGCAGATTTTGAGGTTAAATTATTCCCAGGTGAGGGCCTAGTAGTTGCTGACTATGAATGCGTTATGGGGGTACCATGTTCAAAGTTAGCTAACTGGGGTTTAAATACTGGTTGTGAATGTGTGGCTATATTGACATATTGCCTTTTGAATCAATGGTAAGTGAGGGATGCCACTGACTGCAAAAGTTTGGATTGCATTTTGGAAAGCTGTGAAAGGGCTAGACAAGGGTAAAGACAGATGTTCGCTGGTCAATGCCTTAGGCTAGACCGTCACCACCATCCACCAAAACTATTCCAACACCTAACTAATGAGTCTTGCTGCCCTTCAGACTTTCAGCTGACCTTCATCTGACCTTCATATATTGTCGGAATTGGATTATGTCTCCCTCCTTCATTCTCCGATGCATTCATAGTAGAGCCAAAATCCACCACTGCATTCATGATTCAGCCTGGTCCAGGCTGTGATCTGCCACAAGACTCACACACCCTGTAATGAAGTCACATTAAACCAGTTGCTCAGTCCTAAGCACACCAAGCACTTCCATGCCTTTGTGCATTTTTTCCTGCTATTTTCTCTCCTTGACAAGCTCTTCTCTTCGCAATTTTGCCTGTTAAATTCCTAGTCATTAGCGGAGACTGCCCTGAAACCTTTTCTGATTTCTCTCATCAGAATAAACTCTGCCTTTTGTGCTCCAATGCTAGAGTGTTTAATTCACCTTGTTGAATATTAGCATTTAATTCATCCTCCTAGAGCATTTAATTCACGCTGCTGAATATTATAGTTAAATGTTTTTGCATATCTTTTCTAGTTCACTGAAAATGAAGACTAACTCACTGGTCATTTTACCTCTGGGGATCTCAACAGAGTGTCTTGCATGCAGTATGTATCCACTATTAGGAATTGAGGGATAGTATTGGTGCTGGTTGATGGTCCATTGATTGTGGCCAGTCAATATTCCAGAGCTCTAATTGTAGGAAGAAAGTCTAGCATTCGGCAGCACCCAGATTCTCCTCTTCCTTGGGGATGCACAGCTGGTCCACTGTTCCAGATTCCCTACTGGTTATGAACATGCCAGTAGGACCTGAGGGGAAGTGATGACTCCATTTCTAGGTCTGCCCTCTGAAAACCTCCCCTGTGTGAGCCAATCTTTCCTTTATCTTTTTTTTATTATAATTTTTTTATTTTTATTTTTATTGTATTTTACGTTTTGGGGTACATGTGAAGAACATGCAAGATTGTTGCATAGGTACACACGTGGCAGTGTGATTTGCTGCTTTCCTCCCCTTCACCTATATCTGGCTTTTCTTCCCATGCTATCTCTCCCCAACTCCCTATCTCCCACTGTCCCTCCCCTATTTCCCCCCCAACAGACCCCAGTGCGTAGTGCTCCCCTCCCTATGTCCATGTGTTCTTATTGTTCATCACCCGCCTATAAGTGAGAACATGCGGTGTTTGATTTTGTGTTCTTGTGTCAGTTTGCTGAGAATGATGGTTTCCAGGTTCATCCATGTCCCTTCCTTT